>SNQJ01S0073210.1:70554-101577 GCA_010110895.2 Picea sitchensis | reverse complement strand
GAGGGATAAGGAAGGGAAGGAGTTGGATAGGAGGTTATTCTAGGGGAGGTTATTCTATGGGAGGTTGAAGGGATGAATTTTGGGGAGCTCTAGATTTGCAAAGAGATAGAGAAGTGAAATTTTGGGAGTGGGATTGTATGAGTGCACCGAGGTTGCTGGGGGTTTTGGGCACGGGGGCCAGGATATCCGTTGATATCCTGAACCTAGGGAGTTACCTAGTTGGCAGGGAGGAACTAGGTTTTGGGCAGTGTTTTGCAGAAGCGGTCAAGGAGGCAAGTGGTGAACAAACGGAGGTTAATAGCATCAGGTTCAGGTATTTATTTCAAATTATGCATAGTTTTAATCTATATAAAATTTTATTATAATTGATAAATTTGTAGGTGAATGTGCTAAATTATAGAAATTTCTTGACTTTTACTGTTATGTTGTAAATTAAATGGTTGTTTATGTAATTCGGCCCCTACACTCCTCATCTTGTTGATCCAAAAACTAGTGTGCTGAGTCAGAACCACTCGAAGAAGGAGACGAACAACAAAACTGATTGTAAATACCATGAAAGGTGCCACTACCATGTCATGACTTGCCCCTCTCACGAGGAATTATGTAGAGAAAGAGCAGATTCAATGCATAAACACCTAAAACTTTGGAGCAATTTAAGATTGGAGACCACCAAACAGAGATAGAATGAAGCACCTTGTTGATGAAGAGAATATAATCAATTGAACCAAGCTTGTTCTGGTACCCAAGAATCCCAACGCATAGTCTTGTACATTAAAAGTTTCCATTACTACTACCTTAAACCCGATCCGAGGAGTTGTACAAGACAAATATTTGAACCATCATCATACCCTGAGATGCAAGGGCTCACATGATATATACGCCTTGCATGGAAGAACTCACGTCAGCCTCCTACCTTGGGAAAAATGGAGTGGACCAAGTGGTTGCGCGACGGGCTAGGTGGATATTTAGCATGCAAGATGGTTTAACACCCCATCCAAGGAGTATTATATTATATATTAAAGCTATTAAAATACTTAATTCATCATTTTATATATTTATGTATTATATAATTAGTTATTATATATATATTTTTAATAATTAATAATAGAAAATATTCATCTTATTTGGAATTGACTCTATTATTATTATTATTATTTGAAGTAATGTGAAATTTATTTTCAAAAGCATTGGAAGTAGTTATATTATAAAATACTCTATATTTATTATTTTAAGAGCATTTTTCATATCTTGAGATTATCTTAGAGCTTGATGGGGCTAAAAAAGGCCTAAAAATCAATTTTTTTAGAATGGCATAAAACCAGACGTGTGAGTAGGCCTCATTGATAGGAACCCAACACAACTTGAAAGGGCTCAAATGAGAATCATATTCTCCTGATATGGTGATCTGCTAGTTTTTCCAAACAGGGAAAAAAATGATGACTCTACAGTTTGTACATTCTGTACAGTGCCACGTGGTAGCTGACTGTACATGGAAGGGTCCGTACAACTGATGTGGCAGCATGAATAGGCATACAGATAGATAATGTGTCAAACAGGTATAGGTGGACCAGTATGACAATGACACATGTCACCACTGCAAGGGTGACATGTGGAACGTCCGTACAGTGTACGTATGACACGTGGAATATAGTGACTGAGAAGATGTGGTTTCCAATCAAATTTTGACACTTGACATAATATTTGAAGAATGGTGAGGTGACACATGGCCCAGAGATGGAATGCCATGTGGCACCCATTGGTTGGATTAAGTTCATTTGAAAAACATTGTTGGGGCTCAACGAGTTTCGAACATTGGACCTCCCACTAGGCTAGCCTGTCTGCTCACGTTTGTGACTTGTTATGTATGGTATAAAACTTATATTTAAGTTTGATTATAATATATGATGGACAGGTAAAAGGTTGGGGCCTAGCCCCAGCCCTGGCGCAGAAACTTGAAATACAACCACACACACATGACCATGGCCCAATCAACTGTTAGTGTGTGATATTTTGGAGTAGCCCCCTATTTTATGGGGATTACATATGACCAAGGGTTTTCGTTGTTGGTGTGGTTTTAAAGGGTTAGCCCCGGTTGGTCGGGATAACTCGTCGACCAGGGGATTAACCCTGGGCTAAATAGTCGGAGGGCCAGTCAATGATATGAGCATGTGGGGGACTAGACCGTTGGCCACATGGCCATTTTTGCGACCAAGGGTTGAGAAACTAGGGGCCAACATGTTTGGAGATAAGACTGTGGTCGCATGCAGGTGCTTCATACGACCAAGAGCCAAAAAAAAGGGGGTTGCACCCATATTTTGTGCATTTAATGGGTTTTCAACTATACTATAGTGATTTTTATGGATTGTAGGCCTATTTTTGAAGATTTTTAGCCAATATTGGGGGATATTGGGCCCTTTTTGAGGCCAGATCTTGGGAGAAAGTTGGGAGATGATTACCAACTTCATATCTATATAAACCAGGCCTTCTTGAGGCCATGAAAGGATATTCAGAGTAGTTTTATGTTGAATATTTTCCAAGCCAACGCCATTTTTATGCACATAGTTGTTGAGGAACACACCTTTGTGGGCCATTTCTAGGAGCTCTGGTCATCCGATTTTAGTGTTGTTTCTTTTGTTGGGTTCTAGAGATATGGTAGAACAAGACCATATCCATTTTGTGACCTTTTGGCATAGTTATGATGCCATTTTAAAGCTTCAAACATAAATAAGAGAGACTCACCCACTAAGACAAAGGCTAGGAGACATAGGCGAGATTGTCGAATTCCGTTATCATATTGGTGTTTATGGTTTGTTGTTGTTTATGCTTTATTTCAGATCTTCATATGTTTATGTGTCTGTCATATTTATTTCTCTTTCATTCAAATTCCTAAATGGTTAATAAACACATACATTAATAACTCAACCATAGTCATGTAAAAGATATTTTCAGATCATTACCAAAAATTAACTAATGTGAGGTTATATGTAGTTTATTTTTGCCAAATAAAAATTTGAGACATAATCATATTTGACTTCTGTAGTTCGAGCTCAACAATTATCATTGACCTAATTTCTTGAAATTCTATTGGTTTTTAAATTTGAATTCATCAACCATATAAGAGAATATCTCCTTCCAAAAGGGACCACCTTTTTTTTAGCCCCAAATTTACTCTAATGATGATGGTCCATTTTATAAGGATACATGCCATTAACCACCATTTTCTTTGGAGGATACCCTAGCAGGAAGACCCAAGGGATACTTCCCTACATTCATTCATGATATACCTAGAACCAGACACCTATTGATGTACACTAGTTCATCTAACACAAGGATATTTGAACTGATGGGATTCACATCAACTTCTTTCTGAAATGGAGCCAACCAAATTCCCAACAACATAATCCACAATAGGTTAAGCCAATCCCCTAGGAAATAAAAAGTAGTCCACCTATATCATTATGTTATTCATTTACATTGTCATTGGTTACATAGTAGAGATCTTTTGAGATCTCCCACTACACCCTAGATTTACTCATTTTGATGCTCTTTTGTCCATCGTGATTTTTTTATTCCAAATAGCACTTCTTCATCGTGATTTTTTTATTCCAAATAGCACTTCTTCGAAGAAATGTTTGATGTGTTGCTATATGAATTACTCAATATCATGCTTATGATATCTACCTAGGCATGCCTAATTGGACTCTCTTATTTGTCCCCCTTATCATATTAAAGAGGGATTATGATGCCCATATACAGATATCATTTGTATATTAGTACTTGAAGCAAGGTCTATCAAGTAGCAATATTTTATATCTCCTCACCCTTTCCTTGGGTTCACATGGGCCTAGTACTATTAGATGGAACCATTGAGTTTCCAATCCGTTGTAGTTATTATTCTTTTATATCTTGATTTGAATTTTCAGTCTATATTTTGTCTCAAACCTTGATCTTTTGATATTTGAAGGGGAAAATATATATATTTACTTTGAATATATTTTGTCCATCACCACTTGGTTGGCTAGCTAGTTTTAAATTTGATTAGTTATTCTATGAATTTGAGTAAAATTTATGTTAGTGAACCAAATATTTTCTCTTTCCACCCATTTCATTATCCCTAATCATACTAATAAGTATATATGAGTATCCATCGATTACAATGTCCTTTCGACCTTCCTATTTTCCATCACAATAACTTCCAAAATTTCCAGTAATTTCCACTAATTCTATATTATTATTGGAATATTGCCAAAATAATCTATCCCAAAATTTCATTATGTCTCTAAAGGACTATCTCAATACACCCTCGATCCATAACAATCTAGGATTATTCTTGATTTCACTCTCAAAAATTTTCTTGAACCAATTATGTGGAGGAAGCTCCTATGATTGGGTGGTGGAAGAATTTATTTCTATGAATTGATTGGGATTGATGGTAGACCTAATTTTCATAGGATTCCTACTTATTATAAATAATATTATTATGAATTGAATCTAAGATGGCTTGTTTCATTTTTCCCCAAACTTGTTTTATAGAGTTAGAATTTTATTTAAAAGATAAACACATTCCTTGCTTTCAATAAAAATTATAATATGGAGATTGGAGAAAACATCCACATAAGTTTTAGATGAGTAAATGTTCATAAAGTGGCCCCTAATCATTGCATAGGTTACTGACTATGTCTACTCGAACTATCTTGATCAAATACTTTGGCCCACAATACCCATTTGTATAGCATAAAATGCCACACTTATGCATTTGTGCAATGGCCTAACCCTTTCCCTTGGCTTGCTAGACAAAATCCCAAATTTGCCTCATGCAAATCATATTAAAAATATTTATTTTTCACATATCCATGGGCTTCGTTGATGCAAAGCGTGGATATCTGTGACTTCCTAATTTGCAACTTGCGAATGCCCTTAAAAAATGAAAAAAATGAAATAATTCAGAGTTTTTGGGCTGTTTTTTTTGGATGGAATCATTTACCAATATTGCCATGCTCGTACAAAATGGATTCCAACTCCCTGAAACTATTGGGGAATATATACAAGCACCTTTGAGGGCTAAGACACCTGACTTTCTTTCAACATTGCTTCGAAGTCAACTGCCCGGGTTCTTCCACGAATCATTCAAGCATCAAATCAGCCATAATAATCTTCCTTAGATATCCCAAATAGGGATAAGGATACACCCTATGAATATATAGATAAGAAAGAGGAACATAGCCAACTTCCCGGGTTCTTCCATGAATCCTTCAAACATCAACTCAACCACAATACTCTTCGTTGGATAGCCCAAATAGCAATAAGGATACACCCTATGGATATATAGATAGGAAAGAGGCACGGAGCCAACTGCTTGATTTCTTCTATGAATCCTTCAAGCATAAACTCAACCACAATACTCTTCCTTGGATAGCCCAAATAGGGACAAGGATACACCCTATGGTTATATAGATAGGAAAGAGGCATTGGAAAAGCAATTTCTAGATTAGGGAATGTTACTTAGAGGATAATAGGGATAGAGAGGCTTGCCAAATATCAACAAAAACCTTGCACAAAAATACTTGTCCATGTATTATCCCTCAATGGTGATTTTATATCTTCCCCAAGAGGTTGGGGGAAGTCAGAATCCATTTTATATGGGCATGGGGATGTTGGGAAATGAGACCAACCAAAAACCCCGCCTGAAAACTTGGAATTATTTTATTTTTCCATTTTTTGAGGGCATCCGTGGGTTGCAAACTAGGAAGTCACAGATATCTGTGATTTGCATCAAAGGAGCCTGCAAATATGTGCAAAAGACACATCTTTTAGATGATTTGCATGAGGTAAGTTTGGGATTTTGTCTAGCAATCCAAGGGAAAGGGTTAGGCCATGGAACAAATGCATAATTGTGGCATTTTGTGCTATAACACCATTTTTTTTAATGAATTCACATAGAAGAAAAATATCCAAGTTTTAATCTCCCTCTTTATGACCTAATAACATTTGAAGGAACACATCTTACTTGTGATTATTAGGGTATACATTGTGTGGTTGCATAAATCTAATTTAGTAGACTATGCCTAAATGTCTAGGTACACAACTAAGAACGAGATAGGAAGAAAATTTAAGGATGATAATTTGATGTAGGAACTTAAACATACATTATTTTTATGTTCGCCTAACTCTATATAAATTAGGACTCAATGTACCTTGGAAAATGAGAGACATAAGATCAATACAATGCAACATTCCAAGTGGGTTTTTTGTCATTGCTAGTTTAACTTTATGTGTGAATTTTTCTTAATAATTCACTAAAGGACACAACATTCAGTATCATAGCTCCATGGTTGTGATCCATGGTAGGCCTCAAATTATTGTAAATATAATTTGTTTTCTTGTTCCCATGTTTGTGTGGAAGTCAAGAATAGAAGAATGGGAACTTATTATGTACATTGGGAAATGTTTTTAGATCATTCTTCTCTACATTTCTACTATAACTAAATCAAAAATCAAAACAAATTGAACTTGGGAGGCACCATATGTAATTGAATTGGTGTCATATTAAATTTTATATTTGATTGATTTAGTGTCTTTAACGAAGGAAAATTTTTGTTTAAAATTCTATAGTGAAGGAAAATAAAATAATTGATTATAATCATTGAATTAAAGTGCTACATAACATAGTCAAAGTTGAAATCATTGAGTTGAATTGTCAATATAGAAGTGATCCTAAATTTTTATTAGGTATTTGTTTCATGGTTTATCTTTTCATTTTATCTCCTTCAATATATCGATTCATGCATATTCTCATAAATTTCAATAATCCTGGGGTCATTTTGGGGGCATCTTCTTTTGATGATTTGAATTTGTCATTTCATGATCACTGTGCATGACTACTTTATGAAGGAAAATCATTCACATCTAGCTATATATGAGAGAAAATGGGTGTCATCATGTTTATACATTTTAATGTCCTCCTAGTACCATATGATGCATGAACATGTGTAGATCCATCCCAACAAGTATGTAATCCTATAACAACCCAACTTAGCATGGTTGGATGGGAGGGTGTCACCAACAATTACATGTATATATTAATTTCCTTTAATTCCAAGAAATTTAAGTCTATCCCATCTAAGAAATCTAGTACAATAGTCATTATTAATAATACAGTGAATCAACCATAGCTAAATCACTAGGTAACTTATGAAGGAAAATGAAAATTGTAGCAGTAGAAATAATTACATACCATAAATCCTTTTCCTTGATTAAAGACTAGTTGTAGGTCCAAACTAGTATACCACAAACAAGTTTTCAAATTGGGGTGAATTACATCCAAGGGTTAATTTTCCACCCAACCAATGCTACTTGAACCTAAGTGTTTCCCCCTTATCAAGGCTTAAGGTCAATAAGTGTGTAAGATAGATCATTAAGTACTAAAATATTTACTCACTCAATCTAATAGATCAAATCAGGGATCACACATCCACTTTGTCATACTTGGTAGTGATGAACCTCTGCAAGGATTTTACTACTACTCTAGCCCCTAATGAATACCCTTGGTTGTTCATGCATTCTACTTAGAAGTGGCATCTCAAGCGCCCAAAGGTAATCCAATTCCAAGAAAAAATAACTTTATTTCTCAAGAAACAAATACTCTATAATCCATCAAAATACACATGGGGTGAAATCAGGCTCAAGGGTAGAATTGAAAATGTCACAAAGTATGTAAAAGATTAATTCAAACTCATTTCCTTATTAATTTTACCCTATTTTACTTTTGGTATCATTTTCAAGTCACTTTCCCCCTTCCCCTCTTACTAGGTGTAAGAATTAGGTAATCCATACTCATTGAAGAAGAACCCCTTCCCTTTGATGAAATTTTCACAACTTTAATGAATTTCCATTTGGGCTCCTCCCATTATTGGTCGTCGATTAGTGTGGGTTGCAGGAAATAATAAACCCACAACTCAATTATTGGTATTTAAATAACATAAATTCCTTAGAATTCTCTTTGGGATACTCTCAACATGTGACCTAGTTTAGTGTAGGTCTCAGAGTGAGTAAAAAACAACACCATATATGTATTATTCCAAGTAATTTATTAATAATTCAAATAAATGCATATAAATGTAATCATCAATAATTTCTAGAAATGGAAAACTAATGGAGCTTAGGAGAGTGGAAAGTCCTCTCCCTCTTTTAGAACTAACATTATCCTTGGTGTTCCAAAGTATATTATGCTATGGATAACTAACATATACTCAATATTCAATCACTGATATGCATTAATAAAATAATATCTACTCTAGAAATTATGAACAACCCACCTCTACTAATGGAAGAAAATCATGTTGGTGAGCAAACCACTATCATGAGAAAATTGTAACAAAGAAAACAATTCCATGATTAACAAACACGCTGGGGGAAAATAACTCTGTTGTGAATAAACCACCACATGAATCAATGGGATAGGATAAAAAACCTCCAACATGATTAAACCAACATGTGAAAGAACACTCTGGGAGAAAAAACCACCATGTGAATAATGATGCTAAAAGAACAAAATTACAAGGTGAAAAAACCACCATGTGAATGACCCTACGAATAGTCTCATAGTCTCATAGTCTCATTACCGAAACCAATATTTCTCATGGTTTTTTCCTCCCAAGAGCCAAAGCCATAAGAGCTCTCTCAATTTCATTTTTAGAAAATAACTAATGCATAATGAGAGAGGGCACCCTCCCCTCTTTTATTTCCTCATTGACTCTTTTTTGACCCATTTACCCTTTTAATAATTAGAGTGACTTTATAAGATCAAGTCACTTAAAAAACCTTTTCCTTTAATTACTCTATGCCACTTTATAAAATGATTGTTTTTTTCCCCGCTGACATTAAATAATTAATTTATTCCCTTTTCCCCTTCATTGAATATAGCCTAAGGGAATCAATTAGGCTATTCCATCAATCTGTTGGAGATAATTTGGAAAGGGACATTACAATCCTCCCTTCCCAAGATTTCTTTCCCTCAAGCAACCATAAAACATGATGCTGCAAAATTTGTTCACTCTCCCACGTGGCATCCCCTACCGGCCAATCCCTTCACCTGACATGGTTTTCCCTTTCACTTTTCTCCTTAATTTCCTTCCCTAGACATCCAAAAACTCCTTGGGATTTGGCATCATACGTCCCCTCTCATCTAGTGGCTGTAACTCAATGGATGTGGTAGCTTGTGGTTCCCATGCCTTCTTGAGTAATGAAACATGGAAAACACTGTGAATATGGATACCATATGGAAACTCCATCTCATAAGATACCTCTACAACTCTATGGATCACCCTATAGGGACCATAAATGCGTGACCTCATCCTCTCAACGCCACCTCTCCTCATTGGAAATGGTCTATGTATCTGCACCCTCAAGAAAACCATGTCTCCGATCTCGAAACTATGCTCCACCCTGTGTCTATCTGCATACCTCCTTTGTTGATCCTGGGTGGTATGCAAACTATAATGAGTGGTGTTATAACAATTCTCACCTAAATTTTACCACTCTATCCATGACCTCACATAGTCACGCAAATACCTCTCAGCCCATTGGTTCACCATCTCTTCTTGACAATCCTTTTGAGGGTAAAGAATAATACTGGGAGTCAAACCTGTGCTTGCAATTCTGTGAAACTCCTACCAACATATGCTATGAAACTTGCTATTATAATCACTGACAATGACTCTGGGATGCTCATGGACTATAAACATCTCCCCATGATATATCTATGTCACCTGTGTTGCCCCATACTCTGAATAAATCACCGGGAAGTGCATGAAATCTGATAAATGGTCAATCATTGCACATATACTATTGAATCCATGCACCCTCGGTAAACCTAAGATGAAATCTATCAACACTCTCTCCCATTCTTGCTTAGAAATGGGAAAAGAATGTATCAACCCTTCCTGATGAGTGTACCCTAACCTACTCTGCTGAAAAGTCGTATGCTCCCCCATATCTCCCAACTCATTATTCAAAAATTCCCTCTGTGTGAACCTCTCTTGGACTTGCCTATAAGGGGTAAATTCACCAGGGTCCCAAACTAGCTTGTATGATGTGAAGCACCCTCTACTCATATCACTGATATGCAAGGTTCTAACACAAGAATCCACTTGACTGCCCTTGATAAACCAGGAAATCATATGTTTCATAAAATCAATCAAATCCTCCATGAAACCAATCCTAAGAATCCCAAGAGTAAACTTTAGAAATAAAAAAATGGTCATCTCATCTGTATTTACTACTGAGCTGTCAAACATTGTAATCATAAGGTACCAAGATAATTTCTTAGTGGAACCATCATGATGAAACTGCACCCCTCTAATCATCACCATCTAACCACCATGCTCAGACTACACTCTCCTCCCATGGTACCTACTATCATGAATCATACTTAGTCGAGTCATCTTAGTGAATTCATAACCTACCAATCCACAACTATTCTCAATATAGGTATCGTGAGGGAAAAACTACCTCACCATATAGAAAAAACTCCACAAATTATCTCACAATATCCCCACAACAATGCATAATAATCACTACCTTAACTATGTCGGTCATCAACCTCATTTGAATCCCACCACCAAATTGAAAGTTCACCATTCCCACAGACTACTACAAAGTCCAAATGAAAGCACCCTATCATGACCACAAACCCACCCATATTATCGAACTGACTCAGGTGAACCTCCCATGTCCTACTATATATAGTGAGGACATCAAATAACAACAATATATGCATTTTCCACTACCTGGAAGACTGGAAAGCGACTAGTGTGTTGGTCCACCCCAAGAACATGACCAATAAATCATAATGAATTCTGGAAGTAGACCCATGAGTATCCTACTCCCTGGCCCTCATCTGATGATATCCTAGATGAATATCGATCATTGAGGGATATGATTCTCCCTGAGGCTCACCCATCCACTCACTGATCCTCAGTAACCTCAAATCAATGTTATTCTTTAGGACTCTGTCGGGAGGAAACACCCCAAAAATCCACTGTACACTACTGTGTGCCAATGAATACCCTTTCATACTACTGCCTATCATTGAATCATCATGTACCATCCTATATCATGTAGGCACTATTATATCCATAACTCTATTGGTGTCTCATGAAATTGTATCCCAGAGCGTGCCCATGTATGTCATGTACTTGTCCACCCAATCCATGGATGCATATACTTCCTTGTGGGCTAGTCCACAATGAATTTGGTCAACTATATCATTTTTATCTAAACATTGAGCCTTTAGTGGGATCCCCAAAATAAATGGCTCATGATCCCCACAATGAAGAACATGATCATATTCAAAACCCTCTTCATCATACCTCTCCTCAAGAACCTGTAACTCTAAATGCTCCTTGTGAAAGATCTTCACAAGAGGCTCCTCCCTCAAATCATGGGGACCACTCACGCCCTCATGTGTCACGACTACCAAATATGATGGATTATTTGTTGTAAGTGATGAGGAGAGTTCCAAACTCAATTGGTAATAAGGATCCTCAACCTCCCATTCGTTGTCTTCAGAGAACTTGAGAGCAATGTCTCTATCTTTGAATAACTACAATTAATCTAATTTCATCCGCTCTAGTGATTCTTTTATTATGCACAGTTGAGCATTGGTGAATCCACCTACAACTCCTTTTCATCTCTCCTCCATCTAGGTTTTCCACATAATACCTTCAATGAACTTATGAGCACCATATTCCCTCATCAACACTTGTACAATTTACTCCTTTGTGATCAATAACTGGTCCTTCAAGTCCTTCACTATTGAAGGCCTTTCTTCATATTCATAATAGTGGCATGGGATGTCCCACCATTTATTTATATTTTTTTTTCCACTGTAAGAACACTTCCATCATCAAAACCAATTGGCTCACTAGATGATACCATGCAATCTCCAAAAGGTGGGATATCGTCATGATCAAGAACTGCTTCATCAAGGAAACTCTTCTCTCCACAAGGTCTATCAAATATGGTCTCTAAGTTAACATCAAAGAGACTTGTGTTCCCCATACCATCAAAAACATTTTCTTCTTCTTCATCCCATATCACAATGCCAATAATTGGTTCTTCTTCATCAAAAATCACAATGTCATCAGTTGGTTCCTCATCCCAAACCACATTGTCACTCTACTAGAATAAAACTATATCAACCCTATCTTCTTCCTTGTCTTCCAATATATCCTTTGTGGTCTCGGGTTATAAGGCCTCATGAGATTCCATGTGCTCATTTGCAGGAGAAGAAACATATAAAGAGTCAACATTTTCTTCATTTTTAGAAGTATCAGAATCTTCATAAACTAGTACTTGTTTCCTTGGCACCTTCACCTTCTTGTCCACTAATACTTGGGGTTCATACCACTCATGATGTTTGATGGTGAAAAAATCCTTGAATGACATGGCTATGTGAAATGCCTCACTATGTGCCATATATTTCCTCAAACAATCTATAAAATGCTCATCTTTCTCTTGCTATCTTTGGTTCCTTGTTCATTTCCCCTTTGAACCACAAGATCCATTGTTCCCTACATTGTTTTGATTATTTTCCATAGCCAATATTGTATACCCTCATAGGCTGGGAGGATCACAAGCTTTGATACCACTATAATGTCCATTACAATTTTTTCAAATTTTAACTCAGTTTGTTGGTGTGGACATTTGGTCAAATAGTTTGCGTGCACACTCAATACCTCTAGTAAAATACACTTCCTATTTGTTGTAGCTTATTTTGCGTGTACGTATTTTTATCAAAACACTTGGTAGAACCTCTAAACCCCACTGTATAACCTTTTGGTTGTTGCAGTTACAATTATTCTTTGCTATTTGGTGTTTTTAATGGAAAATAAATGATTTTATTCTAAACAAAGTTTTCATTTTATATGTAATATTTAACAACAATTTGAAAATAAAGAAGAACTTGATAAGATGATAGAATAACCAATAGACACAACATAGATCTAATTTGATTATCTTTCCAACCTAGTACACCAACTAGTAATACAAAGGCTTAGTTCGACCTTTCCACATGAAATGGGGTGCATCCACAAAGTGATATAGTCCCTCACAACTCCTACATCAAGTGGAAATTGGCCCAAGCAGGGAAATCTACTCCTACAACCAGGGATTGTCCTCCCATAATAATCAACTTTGCCTTAACAACCTCATAATTCACCCAACATGAGAGTGTAACCTCCCTATAGCTTGAAATTGACCCCAACAACTCTAACTCAGAGCCAACAAGTATAGAACCTGCCCAACTAAGGAGAAACTCACCCTAGCATGGAAAGAACACACCCAACAAGGGGAACTTTGTCCCACTCAACCAAAAACTTAGCCAACAACTGAAGGAACTTTCCCTTCAACCACTAACTCGAACCAACAAAGAGAAACTCGACCCAAATGAGATGGTATGACCCAACAATAAGAAACTCGGCCTCCTCAGACCAAAATCACCCTCAACAAAGGAAACCCAACTGCAAAATGATGAAATACTCAACCACATTGAAAAAAATCAGCAACCAAAAGATAAACTCCATCACAAATGAAGCACAATGAAAATATATAAGTGATCTCCTCCTTTTGACCAACTAGGGTGGATGGTCTCACCACCAAAACCAATCTTCCAATCTTCTCTAGTGTTTTTCGTCTCAGGAGCCAAAGCCATAAGAGCTCTCTTCAATTTTTTTTTTAGGAAAATAACAATGCATAATGAGAGAGGGTGCCCTCATCCCTCTTTTATTTCCTCATTGACTATTTTATGACCCTTTTACCCTTTTAATAAATTAAAGTGACTTTATATTTTGAAGTCACTTAAAACACCTTTTCCTTTAATTACTCAATGTCACTTTATAAAAATATTGGTTTTCACCCCATTGACATTAAATAATTAATTAATTCTCTTTTTCTCTTCATTGACTATAGCCTATGGGAATTAGTTAGGCTATTCTATTAATCTCCTAGAGTTCATTTGGAAATGGACATTACAAATTCCTAGTTAGACTTTAATTCATTCAAAGTAGGGAACTCACCATATTTTGGTTAAATACCTTTAATAATTTTGATGAAATGAAAAAAATTAAAATTATTTAAGCCTAATTATCTATGCAGTAATAAAATGCAATGCTAATCTACAATTACTGGCTAGGAGTAAGAACAAAACAATGGATATAAAATCAACTGAATCAAATGTAGTAATAACCATGAAATAGTTCAATAACATACACACACATATTTTACGTAAATTAATGTATATGGAGGTTAGCTTAACATTAAAACAACAAGTTACGATTCCATATCCATTTCTTGACAACATTTCAAAGAACAAGCAATATAAGGAGAACAAAAGAAGATTAATCTGCAACATATCAATCCAATCTTACAAGTCTAATTGTAAAATGCATGAAAACAAGAAAAGTCCAAGAAACCATACATACACATAATCAATTTCTCCCTAAAGGTGATCAATAGTGTTTCCATATTAAAAATATGAGAGTATTTCCACATAGTTAAGTCTCAAAAATCTCTTTTTGTTGGATATGTGTTATATCATTTGCTTGACTAGAGCTAGTGTCTACGTTGTGTCGGGTGCACAAGGGGGTAAGAGGAGGGGATTCTAGGCCCCACCTCGAGGGTTCAATGAAAACGTCCCCAGATTTTGTTTCCTCGATTTTCGTGTCCATTTTTGGGTGGTCCTCAGTTTTCATGTCCATTTTGGGCAGTTATTCGACATGTGGTTTTTCGTCGATGGTTTTCTATTTTCGGTTAAGGAATTGGGGTTGTTGACTAATCCATGTCATTAGATTAGGGTTTTGGATGTTGTTGTCTCCTATATGTATATTGTATTGTAAACAATGCATGTGTGAATGAATATAGAAGTTGCTAGTTTTCCCTGTTTGGGTTTCCAGGGGAAAAATCTCCATGTAATGTGTGTATTTTCCATTGTATTTTTTTTGTTCTTTTATTAAAAAATTGTTTGTAGTAAATAATTGTACAAGGTTAAAATATAAGTTTGGTAACATAGAAATTATTGGCTTAAGGGGTATGATATTGTGGTCATGAGTTTGGCTGGGGACTGTGACAAGCCTTGTTACAATGGGAGATCTATGGTATTGATTCTTCAGGTGAAGAGAAATGGTGAGTAGTTCGAAAATATAGATCGAGAAATTTAATGGGATTTTTTTTAAGATTTGGAATCTCAATATGGAATATCTATTAGTATACAAATATCAGTGGGTCGTGGTGGATCCAGGTACTGAACCTACAGGAACATCAGTAGATGACTGGAAAAAAATGGATTGGAACGAAAAGAGCACAATTCGATTGTGTCTCTTAGATTCAGTATTACTGAATGTGTCAGGGGAAACTACAAACAAGGAGTTATGGTATAAGTTGGGGAACTTGTATCATTATAAGTCCCTGGTAAATAAATTGTTCACACGGAAAAATATGTATAACCTCAGGATGAAATATGGAGACCCGGTGACAGAGCATCTGGATGCATTCAATACCATGGTAAGTCAATTTTTGTCTGTTGAGATTAAAATTTCAGATGAAGATAAGTGTATCATTTTACTATTCTCTTTACCAGAATCATGGGATGGTATGGTTATGGCAATAGGAAATAATACAACTAACTTGAGTTTCAATGATGTGGTCTCATCCTTGTTGTCGGAGGAGATGATATGAAAGAACATGGAAGGTTAGAGAAAAAAACCATTATTTGCAAGAGGAGTCTCCCATGAAATAAATAGATCTAAGTCCTCATGTGGGAGATCTAAGTCTAAGGGTAGATCTAAATCTCCCAGAAATTTTGTAATGGTATGCTGGAGATGTGGAAAAGAAGGGCACTTCAAGAAATAATGTAGATCCAAAATCATTTAGAAAGTTAAGGGAAGGTGCTTCCTCTACAGAAGAAAAGACCTTCAAGGAAGAAGAAGGATATGTTTACTTGGATTCTTCAAGGAAACATGAAGATCATGAGGCATGGCTAGTTAACTCATCTGCATCTTTTCATATGACTCCCCATAAGGAGTGGTTATGTGAATATGAAAGGTATGATGGAGGTAATGTTTTCCTAGGTGATGAATCGACAAATAGAATCATATGATGAGAAAAATTCAAGTTGAGGATCATATATGGAAGGATTATAAAACTTCCTGGTGTTCTACACATCGGAGGTTTGGCCATAAATTTGATTTTTGTAAGAAAAATGGACGATGCAGGGGTAGAAATAATATTTGAAAAGGAAACCTGCAGGATGGTTCAAAGAGAAATGGTGTTGTTGAACGTAGTTTCGATTGGAACTATGTATAAGTTTCAAGGAAGCACTATTATTAATGGGTGTAATACTTCCATTGTTCTTGATATTGGAGCTGAATAAGAAAAAACTCCTAGTCTCTGGACAAAATGTTATGGTATGGAATCAAATCTGGGACATATCAGAGAGAAGAGATTTTGAATACTACACGATAAATGTATGGCTGAAGTTATATCTAAATCCTCTCTATATTTTGATTTCTGTGAACGTTGTGTAATGGGAAGAAAAATTGGGTAAGATTCCCCTATGGTGCTATGAGGGAAGAATGAATTTTACAACTAGTGCACAATGATACATTTGGACTTGTGTCGGTTCCATCAGTGGGAAAATCTGTGTACTATGTCTCTTTTATATATGAATTCTCTAGGAATACTTGGATATATTTCCTTAGGAATAAATCTGAAATATTTGACAAGATTAAAGAGTTTAAGTCTCTTGTTGAGAATCAAATAGAGAAAATAATTAAGGTGTCAAGGACAGATAATGGTAGAGAGTTCTGCGAGAATGAATTTGAAGAATTATGTAAGAAGTATAGTATAGAAAGGTACAAGAATACTCCATATACACCTCAATGGAATGGAGTTGCAGAAAGGATGAACATGACACTTATTCAAATCTCTATTAGTAGCAAAGGGTTATTCCTAGGTTGAGGGAATTGATTTTGTTAATATTTTTTTCTCTTTTTTCCAAGTTAACTTCTATTAAATTCTTGTTTTATGTTGCTATGATGTTTGATTTTGAAGTATAATAGATGGATGATAAGACAACATTACTACATGGGGATATAGAATAAGAAATATACATGAAGCATCTAGAAGGATTTGTTGTGAAGGGAAAGAAGGAGCTGGTATGCAAGATGAAAATGTCCCTGTATGGTTTAAAAAAATCACCAAGGATGTGGTATCAAAAATTTGATACTTATATGTTGGGACTTGGCTTCACAAGTAGAAAATATGATCATTGTGTGTATTTTAAATTAATTGGTGATCATTTGATTTATTTGGTCTTGTATGTGGATGACATGTTGCTGATAGAAAACAACAAGGAGATCATCCATGATGTGAAAACTTGCTTTTCCTCTAAATTTGACATGAAGGATCTTGGTGTTGCAAATTTCATTTTAGGCATGGAAATTAAAAGAGATCATAAAAACATGAAACTCTGGTTAAATCAGGGAAAATATGTGGAGACAATATTGCAGAGGTTTAATAAGAAGGAATGTAATATAGTTAGGGTCCCTATTCTTGTAGGTGTAAATTTATTCGCATATCCATGTCCCAAGACACATGAAGTGGAGGAGGACATGTCTCATGTTCCATATGCGAGTGCGGTTGGAAGTTTGATGTATGCAATAGTCTATAATAGACCGGACATTGCACATGTAGTGGTATTTTTGAGTAGGTATATCTGAAAACCAAGGAAGGAGAATTGGACAACAGTAAAGAGAGTTTTCAGGTATTTATGTGGCACTACTAGTTATGGATTGTGCTACCAAGGAAGACCAGGTTTGGACAAAGTGTTGGAAATACATGGCTTTGTGGATGCGGATTGGGTTGGAGATCTATATTGTAGAATATCTACAGGCGGGTATGTGTTTAACCTGTTTGGAGGAGAAATCAGTTGGATAAGAAAAAGACAGTCTGTAGTGGCACGTTCAACTACAGAAGATGAATACATGGAATCCACTCATGTAAGAAAGGAAGAAATATGGTTACAAAAATTGGGTTTAGGTATTGGGTTGGTACAACAAGTTGTAAGGATAGAGTGTGATAGTGAGAGTGAAATTTTTCTGGCGAAGAACCCAACTTATCATTCAAAGACAAAGCATATTGATGTTCAATATCACTTTGTGAGAGATATGGTTGAAGAAAACAAGGTGTTGCTGATGAATATGGATACGTTGAAGAATTTTGGAGATTCATTAACAAAATCTGTGAGCACTGAGATTTTATCTTGGTGTAAAGGATCTATGGACATTTCTTCCTTGGGTTGTTGACTATGTAACCTTGTAACCCCATGTATGCAAAGAAAACAACAAGTGGGAAAATGTTGGATATGTGTTTTATTCTTTGCATGAATAGAACTAGTGTCTACTTTGTGTTGGGTGCATAGGGGGGTATGAGGGGGGGCCACTAGCCCCCCCCTCGGGGGTTGCAAGAGGGCGGAGGTTTTGGGGTAGTGCCCCCAAATTTTTTTTCCTCAGTTTTCATGTCCATTTTTTGGGCGGTTTTTCGACACATGGTTTTTCGCCGATGGTTTTCTATTTTTGGTTAAGGAATTAAGGTTGTTGACTAATCCATGCCATTGGATTAGGTTTTTGGATGCCTCTAGATCCTATATGTATATTGTATTGTAAACAATGTATGTGTGAATGAATATAGAAGATGTTAGTTTTCCTGGTTTGGGTTTCCAGGGGAAAAATCTCTGTGTAATGTGTGTATTTTCCATTGTGTTTTTTTTGTTCTTTTATTGAAAATGAGTTTGCAGTAAATAATTGTACAAGGTTAAAATCTACACTTTCTTCCATCATTTACATTCTATTTATACATAAAATAAAAGTAACTACAATAAATTGAATCAATTATTTTCTTAACTAATTGGAATTTTAATTTTGATGATTGATGATTGAACTTTGGTCATTTGTCTATCACTGGAGGCCTTCCAATATTTAAGCATGTCATTAATACACTTGGTTTACATAAAATAATTTTGATCAAGTGCAACCCTAAGTAGGGAAATATTCATCTTGAAATTTTAATGTATTTTCCACTTTTCGCAAAGTGGGCTTCAACATAACACTATTATTTGAAGGAACTTCCACATAATCCTTTAGTTTCTTGATGGTAGCTATAGAAAAAGAAAGGGAATATTGTCTACTATGAGCAATACCAGTGTATTTTAGTTCTTTAAGTACCTGATCTCATTCAAATAAGTCATCAATGGAACCTTCGGTAGGTATATTTCCTTATGATACTACTATTTCTATCTTGTGACATATCTTAGTGGCTCCATCCAATTTATATTCCATGTTTTCACATTCTTCTTTAGCCAAATTCTTCTAGCTATCTAAACCACAATCGATACCAATGATCTCATATTCAATGATGTAGGAAACCTATGGGTCTATGTCCCTCATGTATTCATGTCATCTTACAATAGAATCAAACTATAATTAAACTTTCTCTCATTGAACTTTCTAGGATAAAAGGTGTCTTTGAATATCCAACATGGTGTTGATATGTCTCTAGAATACATGCAATTTCTCATAAAATCTTCTTTGACATGTATTAAAGTTATCTTGATATTTNCTTTAAGTACCTGATCTCATTCAAATAAGTCATCAATGGAACCTTCGGTAGGTATATTTCCTTATGATACTACTATTTCTATCTTGTGACATATCTTAGTGGCTCCATCCAATTTATATTCCATGTTTTCACATTCTTCTTTAGCCAAATTCTTCTAGCTATCTAAACCACAATCGATACCAATGATCTCATATTCAATGATGTAGGAAACCTATGGGTCTATGTCCCTCATGTATTCATGTCATCTTACAATAGAATCAAACTATAATTAAACTTTCTCTCATTGAACTTTCTAGGATAAAAGGTGTCTTTGAATATCCAACATGGTGTTGATATGTCTCTAGAATACATGCAATTTCTCATAAAATCTTCTTTGACATGTATTAAAGTTATCTTGATATTTAAAGTAATATTTTATGAAACTAGAGGGAAAGGCAAGGTCTAGGTCTAGGTCTAAGTCAAGGTCATGGTCTAGGTCTAGGTCAAGGTCATGGTCTAGGTCTAGGTCATGGTTTAGTTCATGTTCATGGTGTAGGTATAGGTCTAGGTCTAGGTCATGGTCATGGTCAAGGTGATGGTATAGTTCTAAGCCATGGTAAGGAAAGGCAAGGCAAGGCAAGGAAATGAAAGGCAATGTAAGGAAAGGAAATGACAATTCAAGGCAATTAAAATTAATGCAAGGCAAAACAAAGCGAGACATGGAAAGGTTTAGGTCTAGTTATAGGTCTAGTTCATAGTCTAGGTCTAGATATTGGTCTAGCTCATGGTCTAGGTCTAGGTATAGACCATGACCTAGACCTATTTCTAGACCTAGACATGTACCTAGACCTAGACCTCGACCTTTCCTAGAACTAGATCTAGACCTAGACCTTGCCTAGACCTAGACTTGGATCTAGATCTAGACGTAGACCTTTCCTAGACCTAGATGTAGACAAGAAAAAACAAGGAAAGACATGGTAAGAAAAGGCATGGAAAGGCAAGGTAAAGCAAGGCAACACAAGACAATACATGGAAAGGCAAGGCAAGGCAAGACATGGAAAGGGAAGGATAAACATGTAAATAGATAGACCTAGACCAAGTTGATGGATTAGAGGAAGCAAATTGATTATAGGAAGGATTAGAGGAAGCAAATTGATTTTGTGTTAGGGGTGTTGCTAAGAAAATCAATGATGTTTACTAAGAAATAAAAGTAAATTAAATGCACTGAAACACTAGCCATCAAAGAAAAAGAAAGGATGTAATAAAACTAGAATGAAAGATAAGATACTTCAACATGTAACAAGTTTATAACATTAGTATTAAATCAATCCTAAATTAGTAATATGCAATGAGAAAAATATGCCAAATGCAAGAATAAAGACTAGTAAACCATTAACTATTGATTTATTGAAATAAATAACATTAAATTGTGCTAAATAGATGGAAGATGATAAACCCTAATGGTTGAAATGAAATTAATGTATCAATAATGATGTTATATGTGATTCTAAGATAAGATGCAATGCGTTAGGCTAGGGATGATGATTCTAAGCTAAGATGCAAGGCATTAGGATAGGGAGGAAAGTCATGGAAAGACAAGGCAAGGCAAGGTAGGGCATGGAAACACAAGGCATGGAAAGGCAAGGCAAGGCATGGAAAGACATGGCAAGGCAGGGAAAGCCATGGAAAGGAAAGGTCTAGGTCTATATGAGGGGAGTTTCTAAGAAAATCAATGATGCTTACAATTTTATAATAACAATAGTAAATCAAGTATAAATTAGTAAGTTGCAATTAGAAAAAGATGCCAAATGCAAGAATAAAGACTAGTAAACCATTAACTATTGATTGCTTGAAAGAAATATCATTAAACTATGATAAATGGATGCAATATGATAAACCCTAATGGATGAAAATGAAATTAATGCAACAATAATGATGTTATATGATGATTCCGAGCTAGGATGCAAGGCATTAGGTTAGGGATGGTGATTTTAAGCTAAGATTCAAGGCGTTAGGATAGGGAGGAAAGGCATGGCAAGAAAAGGCAAGGAAAGACAATGCAAGGCAAGGATAGGAAATAAAATGAAAGGAAAGGATAGACATGGCAAGGGCAGTCAAGGAAATTTAAGGAAACACAAGGTGACACAAACCCCCACCACTCCTGGGGTTTGCGTGACCTCTCAGTCTAGGATTAATCACTTAAGGGAGCTGAATTATCTCTCGGGCTCTTGATAAAACCTCGAAATACTCTACCATAGGAATTTTCTCTTTTCCCTGCGCGTAAATTTGCTTGTGTGAGGGTCTTATCATGTCAATGGAGAAATCCATGTGACCTCGGGCCAAAACTATGGGATAATATCTTTAATGAGTATAAACTTCGACACTTCATAGCTCCTGGATTTAGGAGTTATAACTACAACACACAACAATCCTCTCGAATTTCAAATTCACAAATATCCAAACAAAGGTGGGATTCAACAACTCACAATATGCACCTTGATATACGGTTCACTAAAATTATGGGACTTTTGGATTCAAGAGTTTTCTTTGTCTAAATGTGAAACACCTCTGAATGCACGAAATTTGAACTGGAAAATCAGACAGATGACGTCTGCCTTCAATCAACGACCTAAGATTACTTCGGGCTCCATGCTTCAGAGCTATTCATGATATAACACTTCAAATCCCATGAACACCGAATTGGTGAATGGTTGGATCTACGATCCGCGTGTCCCTCTCAATAGATGGTCAAGATCTACTATGACCTTTGGGCTTTTGGGATTTCTCTATCCAAAACACTTTACGCCTTCGTTCTCCCAAACTGTCGGATTTCTGAATCACTAGCAATTTGTCGACACGTAGCCCTGATGCCAACGGTCAATATCTTCTCCAGGCTTCAGAGATTCAGGAGTTTTTCACACTCTTGCAACAACACTTTAGGTTCACCGGATAGCCATAATTTCGGATAACTATTTATTTGTCGAGACTTGTGCCCCATCTACCAACGGTACAGATTAACTTCGGACTCCAGTGCTTTGGGAAATTTGTCTCTTCCATAACACACACCCTAAAAATGTATAATTTGTGAATTCCAAAGGACTTAAAGGGTTAGCACCCACACACCTTCTCAATTTCTAACGGTTGTAAAAAACTTTAGCTTCTCCTTAACAGATCGCGTCCGTTCAACCTCCAAACAAAATGAATCCTTTCTCTAAGGACCTTCACTTGTTATTCTTCTTGATATTTGTCACTCTAAGTGATTCTAACCTTGGTGCACACCTTGCGCTACTTCTCCTGAGCTGGAGACTTCGAAAAAATCTCCTTCGCACTCCTTGTGCTCACTCTCCCTGAGACTCTCTCAACACTTCACTAATTGTTGGCCCTGTTCACTCCTTTCACAGGTCTATCCTTCAAGATTTTATACTCAATCGAGTATATGTGCACTCCTTGCACTCACTCTACGAAATTCACTCTATCTCTCCTAAGCTATCGAGTATGTAAATGACTCTTCCTTCACACTCCTTGCATGGCCACTGTGCAATCCTTGCATGAGGATTTTAGAAGAGAAACAATTGAAACTTATAGAACATGAAAGGTTCATTGAATCAACCATGAAATACACACACATGCATATAAACACAGAAAATAGATAACATAACATTACCCAAATAACTTAGATATAAGCAAACTCAGATGTGTGAAGTAAATCTCTATTATATTCCTTCAAAAAACATTTACAAGAGTTCCCACAGCTCTCAACTTCTCTCTTTCTCCGCGGTAATCACAATAATCTCAAAAACAAATGCAATAATCTTCAACATCCTCTTTTGAGCATAGATTACATACATTTATACATGGAGGGGCTTCTCGAGCCTTCCTTTCGACTACTCTAGTGCTTTCACATCATAATTAAATCATTCTACCACTAAGCTTATTACAAATAAATGAGCATTTACAATAAAGATATGAGTAGATGCTCCAAATCTGTACAATCATTTGGGAATTAAAGAAATTAAAATCTCCTGGATTGTTTACAATGGCTCATGCATCAAAATATTACGGGCCTTTAATTACAATATTTTCAAAACATTAAAGTGACGCACTCTCCTTGGAATCCAAAACCAATTTGAATCCACGCATTGGATGCTAATATGTCCTCCACTCGACCTCAATGAATTCTGATGGCGATGCTCCTACATCATAAGGAAAGGCAAGGAAAGGAAAGGTAAGGCATGGAAATACAAGGCAAGGAAAGGCAAGACAAGATAAGACATCACAAACCAAGGAAAGGAAAGGATAGATATGACAAAACATGACATGGCATGGAAAGGTGGGGCAAGACAAGGCAAGGCAAGACATTGAAATACAAGCCAATGAAAGACGAGGAAAGAAAAGGAAAGTCAAGGAAAGGAAAGGCATGGGAAGACAAGACATGACAATACAAGGAAAGGAAAGGAAAGAAAATACATGGCAAGGCATGCCAAAGCAAGACATGCCAAAGCAAGACATGGAAAGTCAAGGCAAGGAAAGACATGGCAAAGCAAGGCATGAAATGACAAGGAAAGAAAAGGAAAGACAAGGCAAGGCATGGCATGTCAAGGAAAGAAAATGCAAGGCAAGCCAAGGCAAAGCAAGGCATGGAAATACATGACAAGAAAATACATGGAAAGGCATGGGAAGCCATGGAAAAGAAAGGTCTAGGTCTAGGTGAGGGGTGTTGCTAAGAAAATCAATGATGCTTAAACGTTTATAATAGCAGTAGTAAATCAATCCTAAATTAGTAAGATACAATGATAAAATATTCCAAATGCAATAATAAATACTAGTAAACCATTGACTATTGATTCCTTGAAAGAAATAACATTAAACTATGCTAAATAGATGCAATATGATAAACCCTAATGGATGAAAATGCAATTAATGCAACAATAATGATGTTATATGATTATTCTAAGTGAATATGAAAGGAATTAAGCTAGCGGTGATGATTATGATCTAAGATGCAAGGTGTTAGGCTAGAGAGGCAAGACATGGAAATATAAGGCAAGGTAAATCAAGGCAATGCAAAGCAAGAAAAGACAAGAAAAGGATAGACATGG
The DNA here is from genome assembly GCA_010110895.2 of Picea sitchensis. Lineage (NCBI taxonomy): Eukaryota > Viridiplantae > Streptophyta > Pinopsida > Pinales > Pinaceae > Picea > Picea sitchensis. The sequence goes on along the minus strand of SNQJ01S0073210.1, from coordinate 76,828 downwards.
AAAGGAAAGACAAGGAAAGGAAATGCAAGGGATGGAAAGGAAAGGAAAGGAAATTAATGGAAAGACAAGACAATGAAAGGAAATACATGGTAAGTCTAGGAAATGCAAGGAAAGGGAACGAAAGAAAATTCAAGGCCAGACATGGCAAGGTATGACAAGGCTTGAGGAAAGGCAATGCAAGGCAAGGCAAGGTTAGACATGGAAAGACAAGACATGGCAAGGAAAAATATGGAAAGGAAAGGAAATCCAAACAAAGGCAAGGCAAGGAAAGTCAAGGCTAGACATGGAAATACAAGATGTAATGTACCCATCCCCCAGTTGGATCACGCCACTGCTAAAACGACTCACTAAAAATTGAATGATATTAAATATAAATACAGAAATAACCAACAACATGACATTCAAAATAATTCAGCTATCCATGCTAATTAAAACATAAATACAACTACTCTAAATGTTCATAGTGATAACTAAGTGTAGGTAACATCATTCAACCATAAAATATAGATTTATATGCATCATTCTTGATCCGGATTATTTTCGGCACAAAATGAGAGCGGAGATATAATAAAGAAATGCACAGAGAGATCACAGATATCTGATAATATAAAAGAAATGTATCATAGATGCAACCATAAACACAGAGATACAATAATACATGATGTCTATTAATGAAATAAATGTACAGAGACTGTAAAAATACAGAGTGAAGGACTTGCTAGAACGGTGGTAGCTTATCTCTGAGAAGAGATGTGACAACCACTCACATTCGCAAGAACATGATTACAATGAGGCTCTGAAGGACTTTTTACAATAAAAATGAATTACAAAAACCCTAGACATCCAAAAACCTAACCCTAGGAGATGAAGCGCCAAAAGTCATGTGGGCCCCGTTTGGGTAAGTTAGTACATCAACTTCCCGGGGTCGTAACTTTTGCATACGATCTCCGTTTTAGGCGTATGATAGCCCGTTGGAAAGGTATCATCAAGGAGCTTAATTTTGGGGGATAAATCATTCCTTTGAATATAGTTTCAAATCTCAATCCATAAAAAAACTTCATTTAGGCTCTCAAAATGGCCCCAGAAGTTTAAAACTGCTAAAAATAGTAAATTGCCAAAATTGCCAGAAAACTGTTTTGAGCCAATTGGAAAAGGTGGGTGGCCACCGATATCCACCTAGATTAATCATCCCTCCTTAGGAAGCAATGGTATCCATTTCATTGAGTTCCCGAGGGAGAGGGAAAAGCGCTTGCTGAATCTGTATCTTGATGAGTTGCTTGCCTTGTTGGAGAAGTTGCGTTGCTTAGCTTGTTGAAGGTTGTCACGAACATGTGGTTGGAAGGGTTGGAAATTTTTAACTAGTATGGCTACATGATATTCCTGTGTGGAAAAGGAATCTTTTTTCTTTTCTACAACCTTGTCGACCTGCTTCTGTTGGATAGAAGGTGCTTGGGGTGAGGCTATAGTGGTTGTAGTGTCCTTATGTTCCCCTTTTGAACAAATTGTGATGAAGCTGAATTTTGCAGTATGAGATACTACCTTGCGACATTGTTTAGGTGTAACAATAGTTGGAACTACCTATGGTATTCTATAGATATGACCCCCCAAAGTAAAAATGACACTATAGGGTCGAGACTCATAAAAATCATGGCGTCTCCACATGTATGGTTGGCCCAAGAGTACATCACAGACATCCAGTGGGGAAAAATCACATAATACCTCATTCTTGAAGGGTTGGATGCCATATGATAATCGACACTATTGGCCGACATGGAGATCTCATCCTTGGCGAAGCCACCCAATGTTGTAAGGTTGCAGGTGTGGTGTTTTCGACAATCCCAACTGTTTGACGACCTCTGCTGAGATGAGATTCTTCTGACTTGCACTATCAACAATAAAATGTAGTGGGGTCCCCTTCACCCACATCTATGAATGAAAAAGGTGCTCCCCCTCTTGAGGATCTGTTGGTTCTTCTGGTTGAATTGGTGCAGTCGTGACAATAGCAGTGGGGTCTACGTAAATGATCTGTCTTTTACCAGTATTTTCAGAATAAGATTCTGAATCAGGGTTCGTCTCCTTATCTTTGATCTTGGCCACTAATGACTATTTTTAGAAACATTCATCGATGTTGTGCCAGGGGATTTTGTGGAAATCACACCATTTTACGATTTCCTTCTTTGTCTTTTCCTATGGCTAGGAATGGTTTTCGGGAGACTATTTGTTAAGGGCCGTCTTTTTCATACTTTGGTTGTTGTGGATTTGCAGACCTGAACTCTCATTTTTTCTGGTGCTTAAATTTCTGCTTGATTTTAACAACATATTGATAAGCAACACCGAGTGATGAGATGTCCAAAAAATCCATTTCAGTTTGGATGTATCTGTGTAGAGTCCCACGGTATTTCAGAACCAAATTCCGTTCGGAGTCTTTGATACCCAACTTTGTGCGCAAGGTATGGAAGGTATTGGTGAACTCCAGAAATTCTTGGCCCCTCTCTTGCCTCAGTGTGGTCCATCTCATGTACTGGTCCTTATAGTTGCCAACAGGGTAATATTGTTCCTTTACCGCATCCAGAAAAAAATCCCAAGTGGGCTCGCCCCCATATATTCCAGACTCCTCTGTGGAAATTTTTTCCCAGTAAGTTTCCCACCAATGTTTGACATGGGGGAGAGCATTAAGGAGTGTGAAGATGATATTTTCTCTATTAGAAAAATTGTGAACAGAGAAATATCCTTCTAAAATATTTAACCATTTATCTAGGGCATCTGCATCTATCAGACCTTCAAATATAGGAATATCAAAATTGACATGTACCTTAAAAGGCGAGGTGCCTCCAAAGTGGTCACTTGATGAAGATGTGTCTGATGCTATCGGGAGGCGTTGAAGGATGTGGGAAAAATTCTCCATCATTTTGTCCCTCTGTCGCATGAGATCTTGCTCAAGCAACAAATTGATAGGATCGTCTACTCTATCGTTTTTCTTTTCTTCCTCCATGGAGGGTTTCTTGGGCGTGTGAGAGCGATTGTCTTCAATAGAGACAATCTTGAGACCCAACTTTATATACTCGGAGCTCGTCGGGGACATGCAATGAAAAACGATCAAGAGCAACCTTCTCTGATACCACTGATCTGGATTATTTTTGGCACGAAATGGGAGCGGAGATATAATAAATAAATGCACAGAGATATCATGAATATCCGATAATATAACATAAATTTATCAGAGATGCAACCATAAACACATAGATACAGTAATACACAATTTGTATTAATGAAATAAATGTACAAAGACTGTAAAAATATAGAGTGAAGGACTCGCTAGAATGGAGGCAACTTATCTCTGAGAAGAGATGTGACGACCACTCGTATTCAAAAGAAGATGATTACAATGAGGCTATGAAGGCATTTTTACAATAAAGAGGAATGCCAAAAACCCTAGACATCCAAAAACCAAACCCTAGGAGATGAAGCACCAAAAGTCATGTGCGCCCCGTTTGGGTAAGTTAGTACATCAACTTCTCGGGGTCATAACTTTTGCATATGATCTCAGTTTTAGGCATATGATATCCTGTTGGAAAGGTATCGTCAAGGAGATTCATTTTGGGGGCTCAATCATGCCTTTGACTATAATTGAGAATCTTAATCCCAAAAAACCTTCATTTAAGCCCTCAAAATGACCCCAGAAGTTTAAAACTGATAAAAATAGTAAATTGCCAAAATTTCTAGAAAACTATTTTGAGCTAGTTGGAAAAGGTGGGTGGCCATCGATATCCACCTGGATAATTTCTTCTCACAACAAGTAGCATTCAACCAAGATAATTAGAGTAAATTTCACAACAAATATATCAACAATTAACATGGATAAAAAAACACATAATAACACTTATCTTAATGAAATGTGAAACCCGCTCCAGAGGATGGAAGTTCCTCCCAACCATAGCCTATTTGTTCCATTTATGAATAGTAAGACACCCCCAATTTGGACCTATTAATCCACAAGAGACGAAGGTCCCTAAGGCTGACTAATATCCCCCTTTTAATAGTTAAACTCTTAGCTAATTTCAGTCCAACAACACACTTCCCCTCAACTTGAAAAACCCAAGGGATGGAATCCCCCTTCACTACTCACAGTCCCTCAGGCCTTTCCATTCCTCTCCAGGGATTCCAACATAGGTTGGACATGAATTCTACTTGTTGGTAATTCAATATTTCTACAGTTGCAATACAAATTCTCCCAACAACCAAATCACAAGATTCTTGGATGAATTTCAAACAACTCGTTGCTCCCAGGAACACAACCTCTTTATTCACAAAATTACAGCTCCAAGAAACAACTAAACATGTCCAAAACAACTACATTCAATCTCCCACACTCAGAACTCTATTGCTAACCATAAATCTCCATTTGAAAACAACTCTCTATGAAAAACTGTGAATGTGCAAAATCTAGTCTCCTACCCATGCAAATTTTCTCTCTTTCTCTTGCTTTCTTGACTTGTACTCTTCTCCAAGCTAATGGTACTCAACCCCCCTACTCTCAATAACTATGGAAAGTGACTCTCATACCAACCCTGTTACATGAATTCAATGATTGGGATCTAGAACACTCAACAATTAATGGAAGGTTCATGGCAAGGATAATTTAGAGAAAAGTAGGAAATATGTTTTGGTTTAATAGATATGCATAACTCCCCCCATTCCCCTTGGACCCCTACCCTCTCTTTTGGAAACTTAACCCCCAAATATCCGCATGTTTCCACCTACAACCGATAATATATTTTATTCATTATATTCAATTTACATCATTTACATATTACATCATTTTGGCTCTCGATCATATGCTATATTTACAATATACATCACTTGTCTCTCAACCATATATTAAATCTACAATATATGTATCTTTATTTCTGGGTTTGAAAATGAGGATGTTGCACAAGACATGGCATGACAAGGCAAGACAAGGCAAGGCATTACAAGACAAGGCAATGAAAGGAAAGACAAGGTAAGGTAAGATAAGGCAATGCAAGGCATGAAAAGACAAGACATGACAACAAAATACATGGAAACATAAGGAATTCCAACACAAGAAGACACAAGTTTTCTTTCTACTAAAATTTGTCTTCCAATTACACAAATTTGTCTACCAATTACACAAGAAGAAACAATATTTCTTTCCACTGACAATTGTCTTTCAATTACACAGATTTTCTTTCCACTGACAATTGTCTTCCAATTAATATTTTTTCCTACCAAATACACAAGGAGACAAAAGTTTTCTTTTCACTAACAATTGTCTTCCAATTACACAAATKTTTCTACCAATTACACAAGAAGACACAAGTTTTCTTTCCAAAAAGACAAAAATACACAAATCATGTTTGTTGTTGTTATTTTTACGTGCATATGTCGGGATATTTCAAGGTTTTTGGAGAGAATGAGGTGGAGGAGTGTGCCTACCTCATATCCATGACCAACATGAATGTGTGTGTGTTCCTTATAGGTGGGGATATGAGGCAGACACATTACTCAACCTCATTTATTTCTACTCACAAAAGTTCCTATGTGCTCTTAACACAACAGATGAAACATTTATTATATGGAACAAATAACTTTATGAATAAATGTGTATAGGGGTTTGGGAACAACTAGAACCTAAGGGATTAAGATTAAAAGTGATTTGAGGCATAGGGAAATGGTTAGAGCATCAGGATGAAGGTGTAAGGGTTGTGGGGCCTTCAACAAGAGGTATAGGCATATAACTACACTTAGGGCTTGGGTATGGAGGGGATTAAGTGTCGAGTATAGGTGGGGGTCTGGAGTTAAATGGAGCTAGGGGGGTCTAGGTCATGGTTTAGGTCTAAGTCTAGGTATAGGTCATGGTCTAGGTCTAAGTATAGGTATAGGTCATGGTATAGGTCTAGGTCATGGTCTAGGTCTAGGTCATGATTTAGGTCATGGTCTAGGTCATGTTCTAGGTCATGGTCTACGTCATATTCTAGGTCATGGTCTAGGTATAGGTCATGGTATAGGTCTATATCTAGGTATTTCCATGCCTTTCCATGTCTAGGTATAGGTCAAGGTCTTTCCATATCTATGTCAAGGCCATGCATTTCCTTGCAATGTACCAAAATTACTAGAGTGTGTGGGTGTGAGAAGGAGAGGGGGGTAGAGAGAGTGTGTGTGAGAGGGAAAGAGAGGAAGAAACATAGGGGGGGTAGAGAGAGAGTGTGTGAGAGTGTGAGAGGGAGATAAAACAAGACATAGAGGGGGGTAT
>SNQJ01S0073210.1:32804-70544 GCA_010110895.2 Picea sitchensis | reverse complement strand
AATATATTAAGGTTGAGAGAGAGAGAGGGAGAGAGTGGAAGAGGGGGGAGATAGAGAGGGATTGGGAGAGAGTGAACAAGAGTGAGATAGGGGGATATGGAGTGGTGGGAGAGAGGAGTATATGTGGGGCATATAGAGAGGAAAGGGAGATAATGGTAGAAAGGGAGTGAGTGTGTGTGTGTGTCTGTGAGAGAGAGTGTGAGGCATGGAAAGGAAATGTCTAGGTCTAGTTCATGGTCCAGGTGTAGGTATAGGTCTTGCCATGTCTCGATCATGGTCTAGGTCTATGTCATGGTCTAGGTGTAGGTCTAGGTCTTGCCATGTCTCAGTCATGGTCTATGTCTAGTTCATGGTATTTCCATGTCTCGATAATGGTCTAGGTCTAGGTCATGGTCTAGTTCTAGGTATAGGTCTAGGTCATGGTCTAGGTCATGGTCTAGTTCTAGGTCTAGGTCACATTCTAGGTCATCGTTTAATGGTAGCTTTGTGATTTGTATTTTTTACTAGTATGAATTTCATTAAGGCCAAAATAACATATCAAAGTAGTTATAAGATTTGGTTTCATGTAATCTACAAGGTAATCTTATCTATGTGAGTGCATTAATCAAGATCTGTGTGCAGGTTAAAGATGATGAAATATAGAGGAGAAGCAAAAGTCATGTTGGGTCTCCTTATTTTGGGAACTGTGATTTCTTTGATGAAAAGATTTTGTGAACATTATTCATACAAATCAAGTAAGTTAAACTCACAATTTATATATGAATAACCATTCCATTCAGGTAGAAAATCAACTATGATGTATGCTATCCATTCCATTCTGGTACACCCTTTGCAGTGGTCTAGGTCATGGTTTACGTCTAGGTCATGTTCTAGGTCTAGCTCACGGTCTAGGTCAAGGCCTAGGTATATTCATGCCTTGCCATGTCTAGGTCTAGGTCTATGTCTTTCCATGCCTAGCCATGTATAGGTCTAGGTCTAGGTCTTTCCATGCCTTTCCATGTCTAGGTCAAGGCCATGGCTTTCCTTGCCATGACTATTGAACACACCACCCACACTAAGAGGGGGGGGGGGTGAATTAGTGTGTGGACTTTTCTAACTTTTATTCTTCTTACAAGTTAGCAGTTAAAACATATTTGAACATATTAAGAACAATCAAAGAATATTCACAATGGACACAAAAGATACCAGATGTTTGTATATAATTTATATGAATATATGTGAATATAATAATAAGGATTTTCCCAGCACCAAATAATTTGTTTCAACACCAACTGAAGTAAGGAGCACCAACTCCTCAGAGAGCACCAACTCTCAGAAAGACCCAACTTGGTGATAGAACACAGTCTATCCAACTATATTTCAACCAAATCTAGTAGAAGTGATTCATTAGTGAAGCAATTATGTTTCATGATCAGAGGTATACAATCAACACTCATCACTACACTTCATCTTCTCTCCGAAATTCACACCTTCTTCACTTCTTCTTTCCTCTGATATTCATGCCTTCTTCAATTCTTATTCTCTCTGATATTCACACAGACCTCAGGTCCGTATCCCCTTCATTTTCTCCACAGGATGTTGTTTCTCAGCGGGCCTATATTTTCCACAAGCACCTCTACTTCTCCAAGAACACTTCTAGGTGAACCAATCATGGTTGTATTTATACTTGTTTCTGCTCAAAACTTGTTTTAGTTATTTGACTGACTTGTGCAACGAGTCATACCTAACTTGTTCATTTACAACAGTTTTTGGGACCACCTGAGATCATCGTTTCAGGTCTTCAACTTTAAACTTGGCATCCACTTCACTTTCATAAATCGATCATAGGCATGGATCGATTTCCTTCATCTCCATGTTTACAAAAATCGACGCTTCCTTCAAATCATGTTCATATGACCATTGGCGTAGAAGCACATGCTTATCAATTTAAGCGACACATTCCATTCTACCTTTTTAAATCTCTTTACCATATGAACAATAACGTTATTCATATGTTAGGTGAGATGAGCACTTGGGCGCTTATCAATCAATGGTCATGAATCAATCTTATGACGAGATTGATGGTTGTCGTAACTTCAACACTTTTCCCTTTAGAACTTTTGAGTTTGAAATCTTTCAGAACTTCTGAATCATATTTCCTGAACAAACCGGATGTCTTACGTTAATTTCACGGAAACAAAACAATCGTTAGATTTGATTCTTACAAGGATTAATCTGATGGATAGGAATTAATCAAGCATTGATATGGATGGCCACCATTTACTCCGCAAATTTGTCTATTATACTTATGCTATCCTTCCACTATGTTTTGATAAAAGGTTATGAGTTCACCCGACATCAGATCAATGATCGAGATCTCCTTCGGGTCTCCAGACTTTGGATATTTCGAGTCTTAACCCCTTATTTCCTCCATATGTCAATATGACCGAGATGACACACCACTGATGCATGTCCCTCTCGGATTAATGGTAGAGATCTCCTTCAGGTATCCCGACTTCAGAGATTTCAAATATCAACCCCTTCTTTCTTCTAGAGTGATCACCTATTGAGTAAGTCATAAACTATGGAAATTGCTTGCTGTCGGTTAACGCTTCCTCTTACACTATCCTTCCACTGTAGTAGATCAATAGACGATAATTCTCTCGAAGTGATCTTTAGATTAGACGTCTCGTGTCCACTTCGGGACTTCAGTACTTTGGGCAATTGATTGTGGTAAAACTCCAAAAGAAAAAATCCCATAGTGATGTAACTTACTTACATCACTTGATGATGTGTCACGAGATGAGTAGTTGTCATGTGTCACTCAGATTTGTGATTCACACGTACCTGAAATGCCAAATCAACTTGACACTTGTCATTTTCTGATTGTGCAATGTGGCCTTGCCAACGTAGTTTTGTTGACGTGGATATCCTCACATGGCACATGTTCATCTCCTTGATATAATGGTCAGGATAGTATTGAAGGGTATCTCAGATCGACGGATGAGAGAGACTTCATACCTTTGTCCTTCTAGATTTCAGGACTTTTGACATTTCTTGGTGGTGAAACTCCTGAAGCAATTCTCCCGTAGTGACATAACTTGCTTACATCACTTGTTGACATGGCATGAGCCAATTTCCTCTTAACACTTGTCATCATCTGATTATTCCATGTGTATGTGCTGACATCATATTCTGACGTGGTATGCCACATGTTCTTGTTGATGTGGTCTACCAAATGTCCTTGCTGACGTGGTCTGCCACACGTCCTTGCTGACATAGATCTTGCATACATCCTTAATGACATGGTCTGCAACATTTCCTTGTAGATGTGGTCTGCTGCATGTCCTTGCTAACGTGGTCTGCTGACCAACAACCCTGATACAACGGTCATCATATGTCCTCCAAATCTGATGGTTCTTATTCATTTCGCATTTCCAGGCTTTGGGTATTTCAAATCTCAAATTGAATTCTTAAACTGAGATTTCTCTGTAGCATAACCTCCTAGAAACTTTAGAAACGTACTAAAAAAATTTCTTCTATCATGTTATTAGAGCGATGGATCAATCTATCTACGGTCCTTCTTTTATGGCTTATCCTATCCTTCCACTTTAAAGTGATCCAACGGTTATGAAGACACTGAAGCAGATCAATGGTCGAGTATGATTACAGAACCACAACTTGCGAGTGATTTAACTCGACACCCAAATTTCGCAATATGAAGTTGTGCGTTGTTGGTGAGTCAACCACAGTCATCGATATTTGAGACTATAAGATCGGACGGTCCTGACTAATTGCAGGATTGGAACTAGTGCAACATTTAATTCTCCTTTCGATCTCCGCAATTCATCCCTATTGTTGATCTGGCGATTGCACATCTGACGGTCATGAATTAATATGAATTAAACTGATCTCTTGTTGGATCAACCACAGTCGTCAATATCTAAGTCTATGAGATCTGACGATCTAGAGAAATTGCGGGATTAGAACTAGCGGTTTGTCTAATTCTTCATTCGCTCCTCGCAATTCATCCCTACCGTTGATTTGGCTTGCAGATACGACGATCATGATCCTCCAACAATCCTCAAGCCCACAATCACTTATATGACCGACGTTCGTAATATGAGATGATCAACACGGTTGATTTATTGATCGGACGATTGTTGAGTCTTCTCACATTTTCCTATGCATTGGTGGACTTCTCAGTCTTTCCATCGATCAGATGATATTTCTAGAATGTGCTCTTCATTTGCTAACTCTCTTGAGCTTTAATAATTGTTTGTGCATTCTTTTATGCACTGATAGTCAGTCGCTAATTATCCTGAGCTTTGATCATAGGAAAAATTGTTGATCCTATCGTGATCAACAATAATCATGAATTTCTTCATACTATTTGTTGATTCTTCTAACTGATATGTTGTGCAGTGTGCTCTTCCTTCTGAGCTTTGATCTTCATTCTCTTATGTACTGCATTTTCCCTTATGATATTTGATCTTCATACTGTTCACTTCTTCTGCTAATTGATATATTGTTGACACCAATTCCAATCTCATCTCTGGTAAATCACAATGATAATTCATTATAACAACAAATAATCACAACGACTATTGACATCAATGAAAATATGTCCAAAAATCTCCCCCTTTGTTATTGAGGGCAACACACTAACTTCATATACAAAACTCCCCTTGTGATGATGCTTTCCTCTTATGAATTTTTTCTTTTATGAAGTTTCTCTCCCCCTTTGACATCAATGGCAAAGGGTTTTTCTTCCCGTGGTAAATCTCTGTATGTTACTAACCAGAATCTGAACTTGGGTAACACTTTTTATAATTATGTTTTGCCTGCCATAACCGAATGACTCCCCCTGTCAATATGCTCTCTCTCTGTTTCTGACTACTCTCCCCCTTTGTTTCTGAAAAGGTATCTCTTCCTGACAAGGTTTGTTCCCCTGTTAATTTACTAACTTCTTATCTCAGTTGATTAGGATTTTTGTGTTTCAAATGAGTGTTCTTCTTGATACCAATTTTTGTAGTGATAGTGTCTTTTCAAAACTTAATCTAATTACTTTCTTATTTACTAACCAAAATACTTCTCCTGAGTTTTTATTGACTATTCTCCCCCTTTGTTTCTAAAAGGATATCTTTTTCTGACAGGGTCTCTCCTCTTGTTATTTCTACAGGATGTCATGTACATCATTTTGTACATCAGAATGTTGTTTTAGTGGATGTCGTTGTCCTACTAGAACACTACACAATTGTAGCTCACACTATTCAAACAACTCTTGGATCTTCCCATTGATTCTCATCGATCTCTAACCAGATGTATCCATCTTTATCCAAGATGCTTCTTTACTGTACATTGCTTCTAAATTTGTCTGAGAAAGTTTATACTATTCTTATCACATGACTGCAATTATTTTTGCAGCAATTAACTTCACTCCTATTCACTTGTTCAGTCTTTTCTATCCACATCTATGAGTGTCCTCATTTATTGAACTTTGTTATCTGATATTCTATTTCTGCAACTTCATTTTTCTTCCGTGTTTCATTTACTCCTTTTGTCGTATTGTATGAAGCATTTCTCACTGGCTGTTTTCTTGAGTTCGAACAGTTATGCGCTTTGTGACCATATCCACCACAACTATAGCATCTCATAGTATTACAATGTGCAACAATATGTCCAACATGATTGCAGTTCCAACATCTTATACTATTGTTGAACCTACAATTTTTTTTTCTTCCATGATGCCTATAATCCAAGGCTTTATGATCATATTCATTACAAGAAAAACAATAACTATTAAAAACACTCACATACCTTCTTTGATTCATCCATGAAGGTGTTTCTCTTCTAAACTTTCTTTGAGGTATATGAGTAGCTTCTAGATGTCTTCCTTGATCTGATCTTCTAAATTTTGTAGTGTTTCTTTTATTTCTTGAACATGAAGAACCTGAGTCATACCTTCTTTCACTTTTTACAAATGAAGGATCTCTGTCAGACCTATCTTCATCCTTTACAAATGAAGGACCTATGTCAGACCTATCTTCATCCTTTATAAATGAAGGACCTGTGTCAGACCTGTTTCCACCTTTTACAAATGAAGGACTTGCATCAGGTTTCTTAGGAGTACTGATTTCTTCCTTGTTGTATCCAAGACCGGATTTTTCATTTGGTGATCTCTAACTATCCAATATCTCATCCAAGGTTATGGATTTGTTCAAGAAATTGATTTGGGTGTTTGGCTTCTCAACCTTCTTTATAAGATTCACAACTTCTACTTCCAACTTATGACATGATTCTTCCTTTTTGTTCAGTTGGTTACTCACTACCTCCTCCCTTATTTTGGCTTCTTCAAGTTGGATTTTAAGATTGACATAGCTTTCCCTTAGTTCTTTTATATCTGCAAGGATTTTTCTTGGTTGATCATCTTCATTCTTTTCTTCTTTTTCTTGACTGATTTCATTTTTCAATCTCTCGATCTCCTCTTTCTTTGCTTGACTGATTTCATTTTTTAGTCTCTTGATATCCTCTTCCTTTTCTTGACTGATTTCATTTTTCAGTCTCTCAATCTCCTCTTCATTTTATTTTGTTAGATCAACAAATTTTATTTTCAATATTTTGATCTCTTCTTCTTTCTTTTCTAACTGAATCTTTTGCTCAGATATGATTTCTTCATTGTATTTAAGCTTTTCTTTTATTTCTAGGATATGCCTTTGATTTCTAAGCTCATCATATTCCTTCTTCTTTTCTCTTACTTGACTAATTTCTTTCTTCATCTTCTTGATCTCCTCTTCTTTTTCTTCTAACTGATTATCCTTCCCATATATTATCTTTTCATTGTCCTTAAGCATTTCCTTTATTTCCAAGATATTCTTTTGACTCTTTTCAAGAAATTCTTTAGTGTAGTCATGAAGATAGCTATAGTCTGAATCATTATGGTCATAGAATTATTCACAGAGACTCCGATAAACCTTTTGTTTGGCCTTTTATAGTTCTTCTTATACTTCTTCCATGATATAAATGCTAACAAAACATTCTTTTATTGTATCTGAGTCTTGTTCTTTAATTGTAGTGGAGGATTCAATATCAAAATTATTGAAATCGAAATATTGTGGAGAGTCTTTACATTTATTTATAATTGAGTCTTCTTCTTCATCCTTGATAGGAATGTCTTCCATGTCTTGTCTTTTGATTTGATACATCTCTTATAGCTTCATCCATAAGTCCTTAGCGGATGTGCATAGTCCTATGCTTTCCTTGACTGTATCTGATAATCCATTGAGAAGAATCTTCAATGCCACTTCATTGTTCTTCCTTGCTTTTCTTTGGACTGCAATTTTGGATAGATTCCTTGATGAAGTTAAGTCCCAAGGCTTGATTACTAATGAATTCCAAAATTCATATCCTTTTGACTTCAAATACGGTTACATATTTTCTCTCCATGAGGAATAATACGTTCCATCAAATAAGGGATCTTCAATTGCGGAGAGAGCCATCTTTCCACCCATTTATTTAGCATCTACCTTCGAGTGTTTAAACTGTGTTTTGAACCTGCTTTGATACCAATTTTTGAACTCACCACCCACACTAAGAGGGGGGGGTGAATTAGTGTGTGGACGTTTCTAACTTTTCTTCTTCTTACAAGTTAACAGTTAAAACATATTTGAATAGATTAAGAATAATCAAACATAATCACAATGGACACAAAAGATACCAGATGTTTGTATATAATTTATATGAATATATGTGAATATAATAATAAGGATTTTCCCAGCACCAACTAATTTTTATCAGCACCAACTAATTTTTTTCAGCACCAACTGAAGTAAGGGGCACCAACTCCTCAGAGAGCACCAAATCTCAAGAAAGACCCATCTTGTTGATAGAACACATTCTATCCAACTAGAGTTCAACCAACTCTAGTAGAAATCATTCATTAATGAAGCAATTATGTTTCATGATCATAGGTATACAATCAACACTCATCACTTCACTTCATATTCTCTCTGAAATTCGCGCCTTATTCACTTCGTCTTTCCTCTGATATTCATGCCTTCTTCAATTATTCTTCTCTCTGATATTCACACGAACCTCAGGTCCATATCCCATTCATTTTCTCCGTATGTCGCTCTTTCTCAGCGAACCTATCTTTTCCACAAGCACCTCTACTTCTCCAAGCACACTTCCAGGTGAACCAATCATGGTTGTATTTATACTTGTTTGTGCTCAAAACTTGTTTTAGTTATTGGGCCGACTTGTGCAACAAGTTATAACTAACTTGTTCATTTACAAAAAAAATTGGGACCACCTGCAATCATCGTTTCGGGTTAAACCTGGAATCCCCTTCACTTTCATAAATTGAGCACAAGCATGGATCGATTTGCTTCGTCTCTATGTCTACAGAAATTAGTGTTTCCTTCAAAACATGTTCATATGACTGTTGGCGTAGAACCACAGGTTACCAATTTAAGCGACACATTCCATTCTTCCTTTTTAAATCTCTTTACCATATGAGAAATAACATTATTCAGACGTTAGGTGAGACGAGTGCTTGAGATATTATAAATCAACGATCATGATTCAATCTTCTGATGAGATGGATGAATGTCATAACTTTGACACTTTTCCCTTCAAAACTTTTGAGTTTGAAATCTTTCAGAACTTTCGAAACAGATTTCCCGAATAAATCAGATGACTTACGTTAATTTTGCGGAAATGAATCGATCGTCAAATTTGATTCTTACAAGGCTTAATATGACGACCATGACTTAATAAAGTGTTGAGATGGATGGCCACCATTTACTCTGAGACTTATTCTATTATACTTATGCTATCCTTCCACTGTGTTTTTATCAATGGTTGTGAGTGCACCCGACATCAGATCGACGATCAAGATCTCCTTCGGGTCTCCAGACTTTGGAGATTTCGAGTATCAACCCCTTATTTCCTTCGTACATCAATATTCCAGAGCTGACAGACCACTAATGCATGTCCCTCTCATATTAACGGTAGAGATCTCCTTCGAGTCTCTGGACTTCGGAGATTTCAAATCTCAACCCTTTCTTTCCTCCGGAGTGATCACCTGTTGAGTAAGTCATAAATGGTGGAGACTGCTTCTTGTCATTTAATGCTTCTGCTTACACTATCCTTCAATTTTAGTATATCAATGAACGTGAATGCTCTCGAAGTGATCTTCAGATCCGATGTCTCGTGTCCACTTCGAGACTTCAGAATTTGGGACTTCGGGACTTTGGGGAAGTGTTGGTGGTAAAACTCTCGAAGCAAAAATCTCGTAGTGATGTAACTTTCTTACGTCACTTGATGACATGTAACGAGTTAAGTAGCTTTCGTGTGTCACTCAGATTTGTGATTTTCATGTACCTGAAATGCCAAATCAACTTGACACTTGTCATTGTCTGATTGTGCCATGTGTCCTTGACAATGTAGTTTTGTTGACGTGGATCTCCTCATGTGGCACATGTTCATCTCCTTGATCTAACGGTTAGGATAGTATTGAAGGGTATCTTATATCGATAGCTGAGAGCGACTTCAGACTTTCATCCTTCGGGACTTCGAGACTTTTGACATTTCTTGGTGGTGAAACTTCCGAAGCAATTCTCCCAGAGTGACGTAACTTGCTTACGTCACTTGTTGACATGGAATGAGCCAATTTCCTTTTGACGCTTGTCATCATCTGATTATTCCATGTGTATTTGCTAACGTGGTCTTCTGACGTGCTCTACCACATTTTATTGTTGACGTGGTCTGCCACACGTCTTGGTTGATGTGGTTTTCCACACGTCCTTACTGATGTGGCCTCCTGACGTAGATCTCCCATACTTCCTTGCTGACATGGTCTACCACATGTACTTGTATACGTGGTCTTCTATGTTTCCTTGATGACGTGGTCTTCTGAACAAAAACCCTGATCCAATAGTCATCGTATGTCCTCCAAATCCAATGGTCCTTATTCATTTTGGATTTCTAGGCTTCGGGTATTTTGAATCTCAAACTAAATTCTTGAAGTGATATTTCTCCATAGCGTAACCTCCTCACAACTTTAGACCCATACTAAACTTTGTTTGTCTATCATGTTCTTAGATCGATGGCTCAATCTATCTACAGTGTTTCTCTTCTGGCTTATCCTATCCTTCCACTTTAAAGTGATCCAATGGTTATGAAGACACTGAAGCACATCAACGGTCGACTATGATTCTGGAACCACAACTTGCGAGTGATTTCACTCGACACCCAAATTCCACAATATGAAGTTGTGCATTGTTGGTGAGTCAACCACAGTTGTTGATCTTTGAGGATATAATATCGGATGGTCCTGACTAATTGCGGGATTGGAGCTAGTGCAACATTTAATTCTCCTTTTGATGTCCGCATTCATCCCTATCGTTGATCTGACAATTATACATCTGACGGTCATGACTTAATCTGACTTAAACTGATCACTTGTTGGATCAAACATAGTTGTCAATATCTGAGTCTATGAGATCTGACAATCTAGACTAATTGTGGGATTAGAACTAGTGGGTTGTTTAATTCTTCTTTCTCTCCCCGTAATTCATCCCTATTGTTGATCTGGCTTGTAGATCCGACAATCACAATATTTCAATGATCCTCAAGCCCATAGTCACTCATATGAATGACGTTCGTAATATGAGATGATCAACACGGTCGATTTCTTGATCAGACGGTTGCTGAGGATTCTCACATTTTCATGTGCATTGGTGTACTTCTCAATCTTTCCATTGATTAGACAATATTTATAGAATGTGTTCTTCATTCGCTAACTCTCCTAAGCTTTAATAACTACTTTTGCATTCTTTTATGCACTGATAGTCAGTCGCTAATTCTCCTGATATTTGATCATAGGAAACATTGTTGATCGTATCATGATCAACAATAATCATGAATTGCTTCATATTGTTCACTGCTTCTGCTAACTGATATATTGTGCAGTGCACTCTTCCTTCCGAGCTTTGATTTTCATTCGCTTATGTACTACGTTTTCCCTTCTGAGCTTTTATCTTCATACTTTTTGCTTCTTCTACTAACTGATATATTGTTGACATCAATGACAATCTCATCTCTGGCAAATCACAATGATAATTCATTATAACAACAAATCATCACAATGAATGTTGACATAAATGACAATATGTCCAACAATGCCTTGCCTTAAAATGTACCAAAATTGCTAGTGTGTGAGATTATGAGAGGGAGAGAGAGGAAGAAAAATAAGGGGGGTGGAGAGAGAGTGCAAGAGTGTGAGAGGGAGAGAGAGAGGAAGATAAAGAGGGGGGTAGAGAGTGTGTGTGAGAGGGAGACAAAGAGGTGGGGTAGAGAGGAAGAGAGTGAGAGGAATAGGGAGAGAGAGAGGGAAGTGAGGTATAAAGAGGTAAAGAGAGAAAGGGGGGAGAATGGGGGAGAAGGAGGGAGGGGGATATAGGTGAGGGGGATAAAGGGGTATATGTAGGAGACATAGAGAGGAGTGATAGTGGGAGGGAGGGGGAGGGGTAAGAAGAGGGGTAGATAGGTGAGACAAGGGGAGGTGGGTATGAGGGTTTGGTGTAATAGAGGCAAAGGAGAAGGGGGAAACACTTATGAAATAAGAGTGTGTACACATTTCTAGAGTGTGTGTGCGTTCTTAGGAACGCGTACACGCTATTTATAATTCATTTTTTTTGGGAAGGAATGATAAATATAGTGTTTTTGTATGTTGAATTGGTTGTCTCAGATTTAGGTTCGGGATGAAAAACCTATTGGTTTGGTCTAAAAATACATAAAAAAAAAACCTCCATTTTTATGAATACCTCTCCATGTCTCTGTTTTTGACATTATTTTTCTATAGGCAACAAAAATCCGTTGTTGATGAAGCTACACACACACATATATAGTCAGTTATGTAGATTCCAAATATATATATATATTAAAATACACACACACAAGCTACACACAGTTATGTTGATGAATCTACACACACACACACACACACACACACATACATATATATTAAAATTAATATTATTTATTGTTTTTAATTTATTTTTGTCTTTGCATATATAAAAATCCTAAAATACATACCTCTTTTATTTCTACTATAACTTTTTTTCAACTTAACCATTTCTAAAATCATTTATATGCCTCACTAGAAGATACTGATATCTACAATCTAGAAAAAAAAAAGTTTTTTTTTTTTATAATCTTAAGACCCTCATAGCTTGTAGTAATGGAAGACATTGTAATTTCAACGATATATTGAATTTTATAATTAAAAAATATATATAAAATTATTATTATAAAATTTGAAAAAATACATTGCACTAGAACAATGGGTTCTCTACATTTATACAAATTTTTGGAAGGAAATTCCATCGTTAAGGTACTCAACACCTGCACTAACAACGACATATACCTTATATTTTCAAGATGGAAAAATAGTATACCATTGTTAGAAAAACTCAAACTTCACATAGTTATTCATAATTTCTTTAAATAAAAAATGTATATTCCGAAAGCTAATTCAACTTCCTACATTTCATATTTTTACACCATTCAAATTCATTGTAAAATTGCCTTGAATAATCCCTCCAAGTTAACATATTGTTGTTTTTCCATGTTTTCATTACCACTATCACGTCATGAGAGACCATCATTAGCTTTTAAGTGCCCATAGTCATGATCCTTCTTCCTTATGCCAATGACACTATTCTTATGGAGAGGATTCCCTATGATCTCAGCAAGAAACTAAGGATCTTCAAGGATTTCTCCTCCACTACAAGTATGTCTGCTAACCTTGACAAAATGAAATATATGATAATTAAATCCAAAAATATCGGTTATGATACTTTCTTATATGACAAAAACAACTTGGAGGAAGTGATTTCATAAAAATATCGCATAATTTATATTTATCACAAGGTCACCCTTGATCTAGAAGATCAAAAGTATCTCTCATTTTTTACTAGTGTAAAGAAGAAAACCAACATTGCTAAAATAAGAAAAAATTTATCATGAGCTCCGTAGTGAAATTGAGCATTGAACAATCCTCAAAATTTCCTATGATGAAAGAATCTATCATCATAAAAAACACTTGAGAGGGTTGAAGATAAAAAAACACTTTCTCTTAGAATGTTTGGTGTATACCAAAATCAAATCTCAATTTCAAAAGATTTGTCACATCACCAAACTTACTAACCTTCTAACTCAACAAAACTATATTGATCTTGGAACACTTCTCTTAATGATTTTTGAGCACATAAAAAAAATTCTAAAGAAATCCAAGTAATCCATTACCTTCTAGTGGACGTTTTTTTTTTTACAAAAACAGGAGAATTTTATAACATTAAAAAGGTGTGGTTAATACCACTGAGTATAAAATTAGTTTCAAAACTACCCCAAAACTCTAAAAAACACTGCTACATAGCTAGTTCTACAGTGACTATATCTTTTCCCTTGCTAATTCTTCAGAAACTTAGCCTATTATTATTCTTGAAAGAGTATAACTGGTATAAAATACCATTGATACATATACAAAAATAAAACATGGGGGTTACATAATGATTTTTTATCAACTACCAGGTTCTTGCTTGATGACTGACATTCCTTCTTTTTACCATTCCTCTGCCACTAGTTTGTTGAGGTATGGAAGTGGAAAAGAAGATGTTGTTGACTCATTCGTTGATCCCTGGATGAATATTCCTACTAGATATGATTGTTCATGTTTCTCTTCCAATTGTTCAATTTTGAATTTCATTTCCTTATTCTGACTTCTCAGTGTGTACACTTCATCCTATAGCTGAATGATCAAGTTTCAATTCTATGAAAGAGTTTACAAGACAAAAGAAACAGTGGAGCTTAAAGCTCCCACCCGAATCTGCAATCGTTGGCGATCTTCTTCCTCAAGCTCCTTCATTTCCCTACCAAAGACTCACAATCCTCCACTACCCACCAAATTCATTCTTCCTAAGGTGAAGCACTTAGGCTCACTAGCTTCGTGAAAATATGTTCTACCTTCTAAGACGCACAAGAATAATTTTATTCAAACTATTCACCACCCTAGGACAAAGAGAAATAGGCCTAGGCAATTTGAACCCCAACTAAATGGCCACTAGAGAAAACCCACCAGAGATACAATTCTAAATTCACTTTGATTGTCATACTCTCGGACCGTTGCAATGCCAAATAGAGCCATATTGTCACCGCAAAGCCACTTAAACTCATGATTTGGATGGAAGTACGCAAATAAATGATTCTCATTGTATCTTGTACCTCCTCAAAATAAAATAACCATATTCATATGCCCTCCATGACCTCAGATGAACTTCTGGTGATGATTGCAGTTCCATGAACCAATTTCCTGAGCCTAAGATGTACCATCCCACATTCCGCTAAAAGATTCATCCCACACTAGGTCTCAATCTTTTCTGAACTGATGTACCTTCCACTCGAAACCATTACTAGGGAGTAATGTCTCGCACACAAAGACTGAATTGTTTCCCTCACTCTTCCCATCCCTCATCTTATCAACCTCTGCATCTTGGAACAAATGCCAAAAATCCCCCATCGCCTCTCACACATCATACAAAAAAACCTTGAGCGAGGGGAGAAGAGTAGGCACTTGGTCATGGAAAAGGAGCATAAGACTCCTCAAGATTGACCCCCAAGAGACCAAGGGATTTTCCAATTTCATGATTGGCAGGTTCATAAATTTCAAAATTATTATTCCTATAGAAATGAAAAAAACACATGAGAATACCACTTGAGTGAAGCTGGATTCGATCCATAATTTTATTCAGCGAAATATCCTTCGATGAGGAACCTAAGATCTTAATAATTATAATCATTTTGGAGTCCCCAAATACATTCAAAGTCTTGATTTGCTTCTGTTTGACTAATAAATTCCCTAAAATAGAGCATAGGATTCAACTCTATTATCAGTTTCAATTCCTAGATTCCAATAATAGTCCATGACTTTATTTCCTTTGGGGTCTAAGAGAAACAACCCCCCCACACCTGCCTCCCCTGTAGTGGAAGTTAATCATCATCATCATCATCAATAAAGATAAACCTACCATGTTCAAACTTTAAAATTAAATTTAAACATATATCTTTATATCAATAAAAGAAATTGAACAAAAAATTGTTGAGTAGATCAAAACCCCTTCACTTCCAATTTTTCCAAAAACAATACTAAATGGATCAATGCCACTTCAAATGTTAATATTTCGATTACAATTCAATTTTCAAAAAAAATGGTTATGAAGGTCGTTTCAACCTTTCCATTTGTTATAATGCTCAAATTTGTTAATATTTCTATTACAGTTCAATTTTCCAAAAAAAATGTTATGAAGTCAAAGGTCATTTCAACGTTTCCATTTGTTATAATGTTCAAATTTTCTTCACATAAAAATTGTGAAATCCCCCACTCAATTCAACGTTCACATTTTTTATATCGTTTTTCAAGAAAGTGAAAATGAATTTTTTAAGTAGGTTAAAACCTGTTACAATGTTTTTTTTATAGCTTTCAATTTTTCTCATATATATTAATCTTTGTTATTTTATAAAATATTCATAATTTTTTTCATATAGAATGGTATCCTTTAATCCATGTTTTTAAAAGTAAGAAGTTATTGTATTATATATAAATAAATTGTACAAAAAGAGCAAAGCAAAGCCGACCCCACGAGACCATGATAGTGTTGAAGTTTTACTTATACAACTAGCAATTACGGCTCTTCTTTATTATTATAATCATTTAACACACTAGATGCATAAATAAGATCAATGAAATAGAGGCAACCACATAAACAATAGAGACACACATATTATCTTGGGAAACCCTCATGGGGGAGAAAACCAAGCAAAAACTTCCTCAATATAGATAGACCAAAGACTAGACATAAGATCCTCTTCTACTCCTTCACTAGGAAGAGTAGTGCACTACTTAACCAAGATATACCAAGAAACATACCAAGAAACCCTCCTTGATGTCACACTTAGATGCAGTAGCAGTTCCTCCTCCAAGACTTGCACACTGTAGAGATGAGTGTGTGTAAATGAGGTGTTGGCCTCCCTTATAAATAGTGCTCTGGTTAGCCTATAATTAGGTCTCGACCGAACTATCACATTACCCTCTTAATTTACATTTAACTGTCAAGGAACAAAAGGGATGTCTTTTCCAAAGGAAAAATAGGGCCTAATTAATAAATATAATTTAATAATATTATTCAACATTCCCTCTTAGGTAGAATATTCTTCAAAGTTACAATATTTAAACACTTTGTTAATAAAAAAATATCAAAATAGCATAAAAAACCTCAGAATAAGTACTCAATGCCTTGAAAAAGAGAGAATTTCAGATAATAAGCCTCTTCGAGGGGGAAACCTCCTTATACACCACATACATTTCCAAATACAAGATGATTCCAAATGAAAAGGTCTCCTTGGTATATATAGGAGACTAGGAGGTACAATTACAACTAATGGACCCAAGCCAACATAAATAAAATAACATTACTAATGTAATATGCCCTAATTAATGGGTAATGTGCCACTATTTAGGGCTTAACATGTCCCTCCCCTTCAGACAAGTGTTTTCCGCAACACTTGAGTAATTCTTGATTCTTCTGTATAAAAGACTCATCTTCCCAAGTGGAATCTCCAATAGGTAGTTTCCTCCACTTAATGAGATACTCTAAAATAGATCTATTCCTCAGCTGGCGAATTCTTGTGTCGGTGATAGATTTAGACTCCAATACGATTTTTACTTCCTTGTCAAGTTCTAGAAATATAGTTTGAACGAGGATGTTGTCACCTATAACCTTCTTTAAGCATGAAACATGGAAAATTGGGTGTACTTGCGAAGATGCTTGCAACTTCAATTTTTATGCCATGGTACCAATATTTTGAAACACCTTATAAGGGGCATATTACTTTGGTGATAATTTGATATCCTTCTTATCTTTCTTGAGGGACATATGTTTGTATGGTTTTAGTATTAAAAATACCCAATCCCCTAATTCAAAACTTCTTTCACTATGATGTTGATTTGCTTGTTGTTTCATGCGATTCTGTGCCATGGTCAGGTTGTCCTTTAAGAGTTGGAGAACTTGTTATTGATGCTCAATGTGATCTTCCACTACTTGAACCTTAGTTTTTTTCTTTTAGAGAAGAAGTGATGGAAGGAGGGTGGTATCCATAGAGTGACATAAATGGTGTCATTTTTGTTACAATATGAAACAAAGTGTTATACCACCATTCTTCCAAGGGAAACCATTTAAACCATTGTGTTTTTTTATCAGAGACAGAGCAACAAAGGTATCCTTACAAACATTTATTCACTATCTTAGTTTTTCCATCAAATTGAGGATGATAAGATGAGCTATGAGAAAATTGAGTACCCAAACAAGAAAATAATTCTATCCAAAAATGTCCAATGAAGATGGGATCTCTGTCACTTACAATAATATTTGGGCTTCCATGTAGCTTTTGAACTGTCTCCATGAATGCAGTGGAAACTGTACCGGCTTTGAAAAGATGAGAGAATGCACAAAAGTAAGTGTACTTGTTTAGTCTATCAAAAATCACCATGATGACACTATTTCATTCAGACTTCGGTAACCCTATGATCAAATCCATGGAAACCTCCTCCCAGCTCTGAATTCAGATGGCTAATGGTTGTAAAATACCTTTGACTAAACATTCTGCCACAAACCTTTGAACATTAGTTTTAAGGCCATCCCAAAACAATTCCTTCTTGACCCTATAGTAGGTTTTCAAAAATCCCGAGTGCCCTCCTACCAGAGAGGTGTGCAATTCCAATAGTACCTTTTGTTTGAGTTGGGAGTTCTTACATAAATATAAGTGATATTTGTACCATAGTGAATCATTTTTCCATGTAAATGTATCTGATGCACTGGAATCCTGTTGCAACCTTTGAATGAGAGTCCACATGTTTTCATCATTCTTCCATTCATCCCTCACTTCTATTATCAAAGTGGGTTGGATGATTGAGATAAAATAGAGAAAGGCCTCAACATCTTCATCCTTTGTTGAAAGTGCATCTGCCACAACATTTTTCTTCCCTTTTTTATAGATGATTTCAAAATCATAACCCAACATATTGGTCATCCATTTTTGTTGTTCTTCTGAAGATAATTGTTGTTCCAAGAAGTATTTAAGACTATCATGAACTATTTTGACCTTCAAGTTACTACCTATTAGGTAAGGGCACCATTTATTCAATGCATGTAGTATTGTCATCATTACCTTCTCATAAATGCATTTGTGCAAGTCCTATCCCTTGAGTGTCTGACTTTCAAAAGCAAGGGGCATTCCTTCTTGCATTAGAACAACAAAAATGCCATTTCCCTTGGCATCACATTCCACAATAAAGGTTTTTGTGAAGTCTGGTGTGGTCAAGACAAGAGCTTTGTGTTAAATTTGGCATCATCGACAACCATTCTCCAATGAGAGGCCATATGGGCCATCCTAAGGCTAGCCAGGGAGATTTGGAGAATCAACTAGTCTTGTGAGGTATTGACAAAATATAGGGGGAACGCACAACCTCTATGACTCAAACCAAAAGTCAGGACAAATGAGATGCTATTTGAGTCTAATGCAAAAGTCAGGGGGGACGTACAACCTATGTGAGCATAGATAATCTAGTGCAAAAGTCAAAGGGAACATACAACCTCTGTGAGCATAGACATATTAGTGCAAAAGTCAGGGGGAACGTAGAAATTCTATGAGCCTATTCAAGCCTTATGATCCATGAGAAAAATTCAAGGCTTCTATCAAAGGTTAGGTTGAATATAAAATTCCTATGAGCTAGAAACAAACGATATTCCTAATATTGAAAATGATATAAATGTATTGATCTAGTGGTTGGCAGGTGTAACATTACCCACCATGAAGAGAATTTTGAATTGCCTTGTAAAGAGTCGAGTTGTAACTAAAGTCTCAAGTCTAGTTCTATTTTTGAACTAAAGTGTAATGCTGAGTTGTAACTGAAGTCTCAAGTCTATTTCTATTTTTGAACTAAAGTGTAATTCTGAGTTGTAACTGAAGTCTCAAGTCTAGTTCTATTTTCGAACTAAAGTGTAATGTTGAGTTGTAACTGAAGTCTCAAGTCTAGTTCTATTTTTGAACTAAAGTGTAATGTTGAGTTGTAACTGAATTATCAAGTCTAGTTGTATTTTCGAACTAAAGCATACCAGTCTCAAGTGTAGTTCTATTTTCGAACTAAAGTGTAATGCTAAGTTGTAACTGAAGTCTCAAGTCTAGTTCTATTTTTGAACTAAAGTATACTAGTCTCAACTCTAGTTCTAAGTTTGAACTAAGGCATGAAGATGAGTTATGATTAAAGCATGCAAACAAGTTATTATTTCAAGCCTCTCCTCTTCTCTTCTTCAACCTATATAATAAGAGACCGACCCCTCTCTTCAACACATTTTTGATATTTAGGTTAGGGGAGAAGCAACAGAGAAGAATATCAGTGATAAAGAGGAAGCATACCAAAGCAACATATCAGTGTTGTATATTAGCAATATAGGTTGCATATCAGAGGCATATATCAACATCATATCAGTGTTGTATATCAACAGTATAGGCAACATATCAGAGGTGTATTTCAACAAGGTCTCTTAGGTCTTTGTCAGGTCAGATTCATCTTGGCAAGCTCTTTAAGAGTAGAACATTCATGGTGGATATTTGTAAGTGATCATACATTATTAATGCAATAAAGGAATATCGTTTTTTGGGGTTTTTCTCCCTGTACAGGGTTTCCCCAGGGTATATGTGTTGTTGATGTGCATGCTTACTTATCTACATAGTTATTGCTATTCCGTTATGATTTGGTATTTTTGAAGTGTATTAAGATGGAATCAAAGTGTTGAAGACAATAAAAGAATTAATTCGCATAAGAAATCGAGATCATAATTTAACATGGTATTAGAGCTTAGGCTGTGTTAAATGTGTTGAAGTGCAACATAGGATACACACAAATCCAATCTAGCTTGATTAAGTTTCCAGTGTGAAGTCCATGGCATCCTCCATTTTAGTTAGGGTCGAGGATAGGCTCGAAGGAGCTGCCAACTTCAATGTGTGGAAACTTCGGATAACAAATATCTTTCAAGAGCATGATCTTGAGTAGTATGTGACCAAAATGGTGGAGGAAGCCATGAATAATGTAGGAAGAGTGGCCTTCAGGAAGAGTTAAACAAAGGCTAAGAGAATCATCTTTAACTTAGTCAAAGATAGTATAATTCCTGCAATGACTTCGTTAATGATTTCCAAGGATTGTATGGATACCTTGGTGATTCTGTATGAGAAACAGGATCCAAGCCAGAAGAGGACACTTAAGCACAAGCTTAAGTATTTGAAGATGGAGAAAGGTGAATCAATGGCATCTTTTTGTTCTAGGATAGCCCATATTAGAGATCATCTTTTTGTCACAGGGGTGAAAGTGGATGATGATGGTTTAGTGGGAGAGATATTTATCCCATGTTTGAGATCTTATGGCATGATTGCCTCCAGGAGGAGAGTCACACAGCTACCAGGTGCGAGCCAACGAAAGAAGAGAACTCAACATTAGCATCAATATTCAAGGGAAAGAAGAAAGGCACTTTCTAGAAAGGATCTCAGAGGAAGCCAAACACCAAAGGTACATTCAAAGGAAAGAATATTGATACATATAATATTAAATGATTTAGTTGTAATAATTTGGGTCATTTTGATAAATATTATTGGTTTAGAAAGAAATATCCAAGGAAAGGGAAACATCATGCCTCAACTGTTGAGGATGATGAATCCAAAAGAAATCAGAAAAGTCCTTCTAATGAGAAAGAAAATAGAAAAGAATATTACTTGGTTTCTGCCTTATCGAGTTCAGTTTTCACGGGGCCAAAAACTTGGTTAGTAGATAGTGGTGCATCAAAACACATGACATGGTACAAAGATATCCTCTCATATTTCGAGACAAAATATTTTGTAGAGCATGTTGAGCTTAGGGATGGAAAATGCTACAAGATAGAGAGAGTAGGCTCTATCTCCTTCAGATTGGAATCTGGGGCTAGACTTCATGTTGATGAAGTATTATATGTTCCAGGGCTCAAGAAGAATCTACTATCAATTGAAACCCTTGAGGACAAGGGATATTGGGTGATCTTCAAGGACATGAAGGCACTACTATGGGCTAAAGGTAGCCACTTAAGTACAACATAACCCATTGGAACTCCCAATTGAGGACTATACGTCGTGTCAGGACAGTCAGTTCAGACATTGGCTCATGATACGACTAGATCCAATGAGTTATGACACATAATACTTGGACATATTCATTACAAAGCTCTTCTATATCTACAGAACATGGTATGTGGCATGCCCTCTATTTCTCTTAGTAAAAATGAAATTTGTAAGGGATGCATTCTAGGTAATAATATAAAGAAAGCATTTTCTAGTAGTGACAACAAAGATCAAGGAATTTTAGATCTGGTTCATTCTGATGTATGTGGTCCCATGTCATCTTCCTCACTCAGTGGTTGTTTGTATTATGTCATTTTTATTGATGATTACTCAAGAAAATGTTGGATATATTTTCTTAAAGATAAAAGTGAAACATTTGATAAATTCAAAGAGTATAAAGCCTTTATTGAAAAAAAGATAGGGAAACACATCAGAATCCTTAGAAAAGACAATGGAGGAGAATTTGAATCTCTTTAGTCTAAGGATTTTTGCATGTCAACAGGAATCAAGAGACAATTGACTGTTCCATATAACCCTAAGAAAAATGGAGTCGCTGAGAGGAAAAAAAATACAATTTGTGAGGTAGCGAAAGCAATGATGTTTGACCAGGATCTGTTGAATTCTTTATGGAAAGAAGCTACCTCCACTATCGTGTATATTCAAAACATGTGTCCACATGTTATCTTGAAGAACAAGACTCCTGAAGAGGTCTTATTAGGGATCAACAGTAAGTAGGGCATCTAAGGATTTTTTTGTGTCTTGTGTATATTCATGTACCTAAGGAAAAGAGGACAAAGATGGAATCCTCAGGAAAGAAAGGGGTTTTTGTGGGGTACAGTGAGAACTCCAAGGCTTACAAGATTTATGTACTAGTTCAGAGGAAAATAAAGGTAAGCATATATGTGACTTTCCATGAGGAATCCATATTTAGGAAATCCAGAGAACTTCAGTAGGAATCAAAATCAGTTAAGCCAACTTCACCCTCTTCTAAAAATGAAGAGTCGGATGATCAGAGGGAGGAACCTAGTGAAGGGACAAGTAATGAGCCCTAGAACCTGCTAAAGTGTTAGAAATAATTCTTGAATAACTTCTATCCAAAAGGAATCTGGGGTGGCTTAAAGAAATAGTGCAGGAAGCAGAAAAGATAGTTTCTCCCAAAGGAACTTTTAGGGAAAGGAAGAGGCCTCATAGGTTTGGAGGCTATGTTGCACTGATGAGAAGCATTAGTGATGTCAAACCTTCTTCATTTGAAGAAGAAGATAAATTACAAGTATGGAAGGATTCCAAGCTTGAGGAATACATGTCTATTATAAAGAACAATGTTTGGGACATTGTGCTGAGGCCAAAAGAAAAATCAGTGGTTTCTTCCAAATGGATCTATAAGATCAAACATGCAACAGATGGAAGTGTGGAAAATTTCAAAGAAATATTTGTATCCAGAGACTTCACTCAGAAAGAAGGAATCGACTACGAAGAGACTTTTTCCCCTGTATCCAGGTATACCTCCATTTGAACTATTATTTCTTTAGCTCTCGTTCTTGGTTGGAAGCTACATCAAATGGATGTAAAAACAACATTCTTGAATGGAAACATTGAACAGGAGATATTTTTGGAACAACCATATGGTTTTGTACTACATAGAAAAGACACTCATGTATGCAATCTAAGGAAGGACTTGTATGGTCTTAAGAAGGCTCCCAGAGTTTGGTATGACAGGATTGATGGCTTTCTTAAAAGCCTGGGCATTTAGAAAAGTGATGTTGATGCAAATATGTACTTAAAGGTAAGAGGTAACCAACCTATTATACTTATCCTGTATGTTGATGATCTCTTTCTAATAGAAGATGAAGGGATAATAGTCTGGTGTAAGAGGGATCTAACCTCATAATTCGAGATAAAATACTTAGGATTGATGCATTACTTCCTAGTATTGGAAGTATGGAAAAGATAGGGCAAGATGTTTCTGGCACAAGGAAAATAAATAGTGGATGTAATAAACAGGTTTGGTATGATGGATTGCAAATCCATGTCTACTCCGATGATTACCAACCTGAGGAAGCTACATGATTCTGATACAGGATCCGATTTGGTGGATCCCACCATGTATAGACAACTGATTGGATCATTCATGTACATGATCCACACTAGGACAAATATATGCTATGCAGTTATTGCAATGAGTCATTTCATGAGTGAACCGATACAAAGACACTGGGTGGCAACAAAGCACATCTTGAGATATCTCAAAGGGACCATTACTTATGGTATGAGATATACATCTAGTGGTGTTTTATTTCTGCATGGGTATGCATATGTTGACTGGGCA
The DNA here is from genome assembly GCA_010110895.2 of Picea sitchensis. Taxonomy (NCBI): domain Eukaryota; kingdom Viridiplantae; phylum Streptophyta; class Pinopsida; order Pinales; family Pinaceae; genus Picea; species Picea sitchensis. The sequence continues at coordinate 46,978 of SNQJ01S0073210.1, read as the reverse complement.
GGAAGCCCAGTGGATCAAAAGAGTACTTCTGGATACTGGTTTAGTTTAGGATCTGCTATGATATCTTGGTCAATATGGAAGCAGGGATCCATTGCATAGAGTATAGAAGAGGTTGAGTACATTGCAGCAAGTGATGCTAGCAAGGAAGAAGTATGGCTCATAAAATTGGTTTCTGGGTTATTTGGAGACAAGCTCGAGACGACGGTGGTTCACTGTGATAATCAAAGTTGCATAAAATTTACAGAGAACCCAATATTTCATGACAGGTCAAAACATATTGAGATGAGGTACCAGTACATTTGAGACTTGGTCCAGAGAAAAACTGTAAAGTTACAGTACATAGCCACGAGCGAGCAGGTAGTTGATATCCTAACCAAGCCTTTGACCTTGAGACAATTTGTGCAACTGAGAGGAAAGATTGGTGTCGCTGAGAATGACTCCCTCGCTGAGAGGGAGTGTTAAATTTGGCAGCATCGACAGTCATTCTCCAATGAGAGGCCATATGCGTGTTGGTCCTCGACCAAGTTTTGGAGAGCCTTGGTCTTGTTTGACCACTTTTGGGACTTCGACAGGATGGTCGAAGGCGAAGCACCCAGGCGAAGCGAAGATCACGGGATCTCGCCCTCTTTTGCGGGCTTTTTGGGTTTAGGGTTTATGTAACAGGTATGGGATGTCGAACCATGGGTTTACCCATGCTTATGCCTCTTTTGTAATGTATAAATAGGAAGCTAAGAAATGTAAGATGTAGTAGTTTATGTGTGTGGCTTAGTGCAAGTATTTGTAATCAACTTTGTGCACGAACATGTTAAGGCTTGTAGAGATAAGTGCAAGTGTTTTGTAAGTGATTCATGCATAGAATCTATAGAGGCTCTATGCTTGGACCTAACTCGGGGAAAGAGGATCTGGAGAGGTGCGCCCAAATATCCTGTCCTATGAAAAGTTGGCTTCATGGCTCTGTGCATGTAACAAGATTGAAGGAGACTAATAAAGAAGGAGAAGAGTTGGTGGACGTAGCCCCACATTGGGGTGAACCACGTATATCTTGTGTTGTGGTTGCTTTGTGCATTGTGGTTGATATGTTATTGATGTGATCTATGCTTAGTGTTGTAATCTTTATGTATGTTAGAAGCATCTAATGTAGTATATTAGTGCCTTATATGTGAATGAATACTAGATCTACTTTGATGCTATGCGATAAATGGTTAGATATATTTAGATCTTGATGAATACTACGTTGTTCTGTAACTAGGGTTTTTTATTGCGATGTGAATAAGGGTTAAATACTAATGGATATTATTGGCTAAGTTCTTTCTTAAAGTGTTGTAATCACATATCTGTGTCCCAACTAGGTTCTAGACACTTCAGTCCTAAAACCCCCCTTGCCTCTACCTCGGGCGAGACTTCATTTTCTTCACAGGTGTTGTCAAAAGGGTTGGTAGTTAGGGTTTTGTTGGTGCACTGTTGAATCATTGAACCCTGGGTCTACCCTTGTGCCAAAAAATGGTTGCATTGCCGGGACCTAAAACCGTGATTGCTGGGAATTGAAGAAAAGAAAAAGCTCTGTGCATAGATCTGTTATTGTAGTGCGTAGTATTCTACTTGACTTGTGAAGCTCTATGCTGAGAAGGGAACCAAATCCAAATAAAAGAGGTAATATAAGTGGATTTTTTTTTTCCGAAAGGATGGATCTAGGTATGTTTGATAGATTTCACACTAGTATGAAAATTAAGGCACAACTAGAAGAAATAATATTTGATATGAATAGATCTGATAAAGTTAATGAAAGATATGTTATCCCTATGCATAGAAATAATTTTTGGACTAACAAGTGGATGCAGGATCTTAGAAATAATTCTTTGCAGGTCCACCACTGTGATCCCAGTGCATAGTAAAGGAAAGGTTGGGGATTGTTTAAGAGAAAGAGGGGATTGAATCTTTGTTATAGTTGTAGAAGATCGAGCCATCTTGTTAAATAATTCCCTGGTACAGGTCCTATTTGTCTTTGTTGTAAAGTTGTTGGTCATGAAGTTTTGGATTGTCCTAGAATGATTGCTAAAGTTGAAAATATGAATATCAGACAAGAAAACCATAAAGAAGGTCAAGAGACTAAGAATATGCTAGAACACCAGAAAGAATCAGAGGCTATATTATTGCAGATGAAAGAAACATTGAATGATCATAGAGACATAAGTTTATCAGATATCTTAAAAGAGAAACAGTGCATAGAAACAAGAATAGGAGACTTCGACACAAACTGTGTATTGAATGCAAAAACACAGGTGAACATTATGCCAGAAAGTACTTGGGAAATTTTGGGAAAGCCTGCTATGATTAGGAATATGATTGTTTAAAGGAAAGATGATAACCTTATGTGGAATACTTAATCATGTACCTATGAGTGCTCATGGTACATCGACATAAGAAGAATTCAATGTCATTAAGTTTGTTGAGAATAATGCTCCTTTTTCACTTTTGTTAGGAAGGACTTGGATTGAGAGAGATCAAATCTGAAGGAAAGAACAAGAGGAAGCTAAATGAAAGAAAAAACAAGAACTAAGGGATTTCATGGATAGGATAATAGCATGCTTAATATAAGAACAAGAGGACAAGTCGAAGCAACTGAGGGCTAGAGACCTGGCTGTCGAAGTTGAAAGAATGCAAGAAGGATTGAATAACTTATCCATTCAGAAGGGAAGAGCACCTACTCTAGAAAAAGTAAGAGAAGAAGTATTACCCTCGAACCCTGTGAAATACCCTTAGTAGTGCGAAGTTACTGTGCTAAGAAAAGAAAAGAACAAGAATGGAAAGAGGAATCCAGAGACATAGATCACAGGGAAGAAAGAGAGAAATCTCAGTAAGAAGAAATCAAAGCTAGAAAAATTACAAGAGATTCCAGAAAGGACTTCGTAGATGAAAGGCTTGCAAAACTTGAACCTCGTCGGAATAGAAGAATAACATAGAGTGGCACTTCACCACAGAAAAGAAATATGACCGTTGGAGGTGTCTCGACTGTTAGAATGACACTCCAGAATGTCTAGAAACACAATTATTGCCAGAAAGATTGCCATTGGACCGTTGGGACCGCACCATAACAGATGGAATTGCATTGATTAAGGAATTCCTGCCCATTGGAGGAATCCATTATGACGTTGTCTATTTAGAATGTCGTATGTCTCACTGGGGACACTTTTGAAAACTAAGATATTCGAGCCCATAGAGAACTGATTGCTACCACACTGTGCATTTGAGACCTCACCAACTGCTTTGTTTACCTTGAGCGTTCGTTCACCTATCTGAGATATCTGATCTAGAGCATGCATGTCAGACGACCTTAGCGCAGTAGACAAGTCTATCAAGGAGATCCTAATAGACCTTATGGATGAGACGGTCATGTCCACAGGATCACAGGCTTCGTCGATGAGAGGATTGCAAGAATTACCGTCGAGTACATGTCGATCTGGGCCATCTCGAATTGTGACAGAGAAAATAAGTAAGCACCATGACAACTCGGTGAATGAAATTTCCATCCTGTCAGTCTTTCCTGACTAGATCCCACCTTTGGATGGTGAGGTTATTCATGACAACATCCCGAGAGATTTCAACTATACACTGATCAATGCATACCTCCTGAAGGGGATACACACAACTGGACCATAGTTGGGACAGATTCTGACGCTCAAGATCAATGATTTCAACTTAGGATACCGCAATAATTATGGAATGATTGCACCACATAAGTACTTAACAAAGATAACGGGGAAGAAGCCGAAGATAGTCCCCTAGCCATGGACCATGGACATCGTGAGATCAACAATCCTTAATGTGATGAAGATATCGCACTTCAATAGACATCAGGAGGTTAATGCGTGAGTTAAAATCCTCTTGTTGTTCTTCCATGGAGGGTACCTGTGGTTGGATAGGTGCATTACTATAGATCCAACGGTGATCCAACAGATCACTAGATTGAGCATGAAGAGATGAGATCCTCAGGATTTTTACCTAGGAAAGGTTGCAGATTGCTCCCTAGCGCAACGAATAAAGGACACCTATGGCGATGTCGAGAAAGGGAAGCGAGGCTACAAGGTAGCCTCCATCCAAAATGGCATAGTGTGCCTAGATTGTCAGCTGATAGCAAGCAATCTCCTCACGAAGAATAGACTGACGCAGGTCACGGGATTCATCATCGCCCTTGCAGGGAAATGCGTCGAAGGGATGCAGATGAACTGGGAAAGCTTCCTCATTAACCAAGTGGAGCAAGATTGTTGTGAAGCACAAGATCGAGGCTACGAGTTTCACTTCAGCTGGTTGTTGATTCTCGTTGCCTTTTTATCTTGGGAGATGTCGGAAGGAGCAATCTTCCCTGAAGTTGAGCCATACGAACCACTGGCCACGAGGTTCACCACCTTATGGTACTCCAGTAATATGGAGAAGAATTGGTAGTCAAACATTGTCTTCCACACTTAATATCTATAGCTCACGTGATCCATTGAGTCATTCCCCTGAATGACTCCGAATGCACTCCATTGGTTCAGATCACTAGTGAAGTTCCATGCAGATAGGCACTTCATTTAAATAACTACGCGTATGGATGAAACCAAGGAGGAATTGTAGCCGTAATATAAATTAACTGATGAAGACATGGAGGAGATAACTAAAGAGTGGTCAGATGAATTCCTTGTACCATTCGAACAAACAGAGCTATCCAACCCTGATATCATCGAAACTCCTATGGTCACCCAGGAAGAATATGATGGACCCAACAACAACAAGAAGAAAAAGAAGGAAGAGGTGCAAGAAATAAACATCACATTGGAGGAAACTGCATCAGAGTCACCTGGAGGAGGAGATGATGAATTATACCAAAAAGAGGAGAAAGGGGAAGAAGACAAGCAAGAACAGGGATAAGTGACACCTCCTAAAGATCCCCTTACAGAGGCTGAGATGTCAAAGAAAAGAAATGTTTCTCCAAAGAAAACCTCAACGTGGAAGAAGTCACGAGCCAATAAGCCTCAATTATAGATTATACTTATGGTGGATGATATCAACCTCATCATCGCAATTGTATCAGATACCTCGGAGGAAATTTTGCAGTGAAACGAAGCCAAACATGAGAAAATGTATGATAGGATTGAGGCAGAGCTCAAAGGGGTACAATAGGCTCTCTACTTGAGTTGTGCAGTGTCTAATGATGTTGTCATCAGGGGGTCTAGAAGTAGGAGATGAGCCTACCCAAATATGAAAATTAGTAGATGTGACAGAGGCTCTCCTTCATCAAGTACAAGAGGAAAAATAATAGGCCACAGAGGCCATGAAGCAAGAAAAGGAGGAATCCCTAGATCAAAGTCGGGTTGAGAAGCAAGATAAATATGACCTCCAAACGTAGTTTGAAGAGGATAGAGACCAGATCCATAGAGAGAAAGATCAACTAATCACAGAGTAGATTGGATTCAGAGAAGCAGTCACTTGAGCAATTTTCTCTGTGTCGTGATTATCGTAGATGGAAGAAGAGACAATTGAGAGCCAAGTGGGGAAAATCGTTGAAGCCATTCAATAGCTTCAAGCAAGAGTAGCAGAATTGGAATTGCAATAAGTGTTGACCACTCTCTAGGAAGTGTGAAATCAGAGGGAAGAAACTGCCTAGATCGCAGTCGAAAGAATCAAGGCATTGGCGTTAGAATGGAAGAAAATTAGTAACTAAAGTGCGCAGACCTATGAGCACCTTGCAGAGGACCTAGAACTAAGAACATTAGAAGAAAAAATTCAGGAAGCAAAGAAAAACGAATCGACAATGAAAGCATAGATGAAATTTCTTTCAGTTGTTGAGAAGATGAAAAGATCATAGGAACAACGTGCAATTCAGTAGCAAGTCCATGCCATCCAAAGTAGAGTCATGGAAGTGACCCAAAGACTCCAACCAGTACAAGACGAAGACTGCACATTATTCAAGGAGATCGAGGGAAAAGGTGCACAAATATAACAAGTGGTCACCATAGTGGAATAGCAATTGGAAGGACATGTCAGTGATACAGTCATTCAGGAGTTTTCCGAGCAGGAGGCTCTCGCGAGGCAGCAATTCGAGGCAGCCCGAGCCAATCTCGAGGCCTTCGAAGAATAACTTCCCAGATCGGAGTGACTCAAGATGAGTCACAGGTGAGTGTTGGGGGCCAATTTCCCCTCGACCAAGTTTTGGAGAACCTTGGTCGTGTTTTACCACTTTTGGGACTTCGATAGGATAGTCAAAGATGGAGCACCCAGGCAAAGTGGACATCATGGGATCTCACCCCCTTTTGTCGTATTTTTTGGTTTAGGGTTTATGTAACTGGTATGGGATGTCAACCCATGGGTTTACCCATGCTTAGGCATGTTTTGTAATGTATAAATAGGGAGCTAAGCAATGTAAGAAGTAGTAGTGGATGTGTGTGGCTTAGTGCAAGTATTTTTAATCGGCTTTGTGCATGAATGTGTTAAGGCTTGTAGATATAAGTGCAAGTGTTTTGTAAGTGCTTCATGCACAGACTATGTAGAGGCTCTATGCTTGGACCTAACTCAGGGAAGGAGGATATGGAGAAGTGCGTGCAGATCTACTGTCCTATGTAGAGTTCGCTTCGTGGCTTTGCGCATGTAAGAAGATTGAAGGATACTAATTAAGAAGGATAAGAGTTGGTGGACATAGCTCCACACTAGGGTGAACCACGTATATCATGTTTTGTGGTTTCTTTGTGTGACGTGCTTGATATGTTATTGATGTGATCTATGCTTAGTGTTGTAATATTTATTTATGTTAGATGCATCTGATGTAGTATCTTAGTGCCTCATATGTGAATGAATACTAGATATGCTTTGATGCTATGTGCTGAATGGTTAGATATATTTAGATCTTGATGAATACTACGTTGTTATTTAATTAGGGTTTTTGCCTGCGATGTGAATAAGGGTTAAAGACTAATGCATATTATTGGCTAAGTGATTTTTTAAAGTGTTTTAATCATGGATCTGTGTCCCAGCTAGGTTGTAGACACTTGAGTCCTACAACCCCACTACCTCTACCTCGGGTGAGACTTCATTTTCTTCACAATTGTCACCGAAAGGGTTGGTAGTTAGGGTTTTGTTGGTGTGTTGTTGAAGCATTGAACCTTGGGTCTGCCCCTGTGCCAACAATGGGCCACCCCGAGGCTAGCCAGGGAGATTTGGAGAATCAACCAGTCTTGTGTGGTATTGAGAAAATCCAGGGGGAACGTACAACCTCTGTGAGTCAAACCAAAAGTCAAGACGAATGAGATGTTATGTGATTCTAATGCAAAATTCAGGGGGAACATACAACCTATGTGAGCATAGATAGTCTAGTGAAAAAGTGAGGTGGAACGTACAACCTCTGTGAGAATAGACAGACTAGTGCACAAGTCAGGGGAACATACAACCTCTGTAAGCCCAGTCAAGCCTTGTGAGCCATGAGAAAAAGTCAAGGCATCTAGAAAAAGTTAGTTTGAATATAAACTTCCTATGATCTAGAAACAAACGATATTCCTAATATTGCAAATGATATAAATGTATTGATCTAGTGGGTTGGCACGTGTAACATTATCCACCATGAAGAGAATTTTGAATTTCCTTGTAAAGAGTCAAGTTGTAACTGAAGTCTCAAGTTTAGTTCTATTTTTGAACTAAAGTGTAATTCTGCATTGTAATTGAAGTCTCAAGTCTAGTTCTATTTTCGAACTAAAGTCTAATGTTGAGTTGTAAATGAAGTCTCAAGTCTAGTTCTATTTTCGAAATAAAGGGTAATTTTGAGTTGTAACTGAAGTCACAAGTCTAGTTCTATTTTCGAACTAAAGTGTAATGTTGAGTTGTAATTGAAGTCTCAAGTCTAGTTCTATTTTCAAACTAAAGCATACTAGTCTCAAGTCTAGTTCTATTTTCGAACTAAATTCTAATGTTGAGTTGTAACTGAAGTCTCAAGTCTAGTTCTATTTGCGAACTAAATTCTAATGATGAGTTGTAACTGAAGTCTCAAGTCTACTTCTATTTTCGAACTAAAGCATACCAGTATCAAGTCTAGTTCTAAGTTTGAACTAAAACATGAAGATGAGTTATAATTAAAGCATGCAAACAAGTTACTATTTCGAGCTTCTCCTCTTCTCCTCTTCAACCTATATAAGAAGAGTTTGACCCCTCTCTTCAACACAGTTTTGATATGCAGGTTAAGAGAGAAGCAATATAGGAGCATATCAGTGATAAATAGGCAACATACCAAAGCAACATATCACTATTGTATATCAACAATAGAGGATTCATATCAGAGGCATATATCAACAACATATCAGTATTGTATATCAACAATAGAGACAACATATCAGAGGTGTATTTCAGCAAGGTCTCTTAGGTCTTTGTTAGGTCATAGTCATCTTGGAAAGATCTTTAAGAGAAGAAAATTCATGGTGGATATTTGTAAGTGATCATACATTATTAATGTAATAAAGGAATATCGTTCGCTGGGGGTTTTCTCCCTGTATAGGGTTTCCCCAGGGTATATGCGTTGTTGACGTGCATGCTTACTTATCTACATAGTTATTACTATTTGGTTATGATTTGGTATTGTTGAAGTGTATTAAGCTGGAATCAAAGTGTTGAAGAAAATAAAAGAATTAATCTGCATAAGAAATGAAGCTCATAATTTAACACTTTGCACATCGCCTCTTTAAGTTGTTCAAAATCTTGAGTTGCCTTTGGAGTCCATGAAAATGCATCCTTCTTAGTTAATTTTGTTAAATGTGTTTCTATTATTCCATAGTTCCGAACAAACTTGCGGTAGTAACCTGTCAAACCCAAAAATACTCTAAGATTATTCAATTTTTTGGGAATCGACTAGTCCATCATGGCCTTAATCTTGTTAGGGTTTACCTTGACACCTTCATGAGATACAATATGACCCAAATACTCTACCTCCATCATCCCAAAGAAACATTTGTATGGTTTGACATATAGTTGTTTCTCCTTTAGTAGTTGTATCCCCTTGCCAACATGTCACACATGATCCTCCCAATAATTTCTATAGATTAGTACATCATAAAAAAATAATAACACAAATTTTCGAAGGAAGGGCTTGAAAATGGAATTTATCAACCCTTGGAATGTGGAAGGTGCATTCATAAGGCCAAAATGCATGACCAAAAATTCATAATGGCCTTCATGAGTTAAAAATGTTGTTTTTGGGATATTTTATTCCTTCATTCTAATCCGATGATACCCTGAATGAAGATCCAACTTTGTGAAATAGATTGATCCATGTAGTTCATCTAACAATTCATCAATGATGAGAATGTGAAACTTATATTTAATAGTGATCTTGTTGAATTCTCTATAATTTGGACACATATGCCATGAGCCCTCTTTCTAGAGTACCATTATCACCGATGCAGAGTATAAGAAATTCGACCATCTCCAATAATGCCATCCTCTAACATTACTTCAACCATACTGATGCAGGAGCATCTCCCACGTCAAGTGAGCCGGCGCGAAAGAGAAGGACAGCTGGGCAAGTGCCAACACAAATTTTGAATTGCCTTGGAAGTTGTTGCGTGATCTTAAATGTAGTCATTAAGAAGAGGCGCACTTGTATAATGTAAATGGACCTTGAGCGATTGCTCTCATCCTTAGTAGGTAGGAGGCATTTAAGATAGTTAATGCAGGTAGATAGAATTTAATTCTAGATTAGACAGTTCAAGAGCGCAAGAGGGAAACGGGATATAGACACCCCCATTGTGCATTGTAACATTATGGAAGATTATGAAGCATTGGAGCAAGAGCATCCAGAGAGTTGTGTAGGAACACCCATGTACAGATATTTGGATTAATAGGAAGAGATTGATTCAAATTCATGGTTTTGTGTTGTTCTCTCTGTATTGATGCTGAATGATATGCTCATGAATGTTTTCTTCCTGTTATGAATTTGTTTTAAATGCTATGTATATGATTCCATGTTTGAGTTTGAAGTCTGAGAGAAAGAAGGAATGAGTTTCAATTGTTTCTCTATCTGAACAAGGATTCCTGCAAGGAGTGCAGCTGAAGTGTCTGCAAGGAGTGCGTTGACAGGGGGCTCAGGTAGTTTAGCTTTTGTTCTCATTCACCCAAAGGTGCAGTTGGGCATAGGAGCCGTGCAAGGGGTGCGCAGGCCGAGTGAAATCTCAGGGTTGCGAACCTGAGAAGAGTATTTGAAAGACTGTTGCTGTAGGAGTGTGCAGGGTCGAAGGTTTTCATCACCGAGGAGTGTCTGAAGGTTTCCGCAAGGAGTGCGCGCAAGGAGTCTTTCCTAAAGACTCGGAGTTATGAGAAAACCCAGGGAGGATAGGGCTTTCAAAATTCATTGGAGGACAACGCAGAGAGGTTGTGTCTTGAAGGTTTAAGCAGGCGTCGTAAGTTCACGCTGCAGGTGGATGAGTTCTGGAAGGAACACTTAGTCATTTTGTAGATAGCATCAGGAGGAATAGACGGTCGGTATTCTCCGAGGAGGATTCACGACATCCCATGATCCATTAGATCTCACGGGGAAGAAGGGGAGATACGTGAGTATTCCCAAGAGGTTCGAAGCTCAGGAGGGGAAGGACCGTAGATCTGAGCCACAAGGGCCGTCGAATTTACACATGAATTCACATATCTGGGTTTCGTGGGTCGAAGCTCTATAATATTACAACAGGAATCGTGAAATCACGATATGCGATATCCCGACAGTCAAAGGGATAGTGTGGGGCCACAAGGGTCAGAGTGGGAGATAGGTGGCATGAATTATCGGAGTTTCGTGGTGAGAAGTTCCGAAATAATCACATTAGGATTTGCGATATTGCAAACTCCGAAATGTCGATGGAGTGAAGGACCGTTGAATAGTCAACTCGCACGTGCGTCGGGGTTTCGACATATCAGGAGTCGGGAGTCGGTAAAGTGAGTTGTTTGATATTGCGAGTGGCGAAATCATGATAAGAAAAGTTCTGAATTAGAAGGGAAGGTCAGCATTGATTGTCGTCAGGTCTCAAGGACTCGAGGGTACAATGCTCGACCACTGACCTTGCGAAGTCGCGAAGTTCGATCCTCTGAGTGTAAAGAGGAGATCCTGTGCAGATTTATGTGGGTGCAGATTTCTTGACAGGGAAATAGAAGAGAATTACAGTTCTTCAGTCCAAGGAAGAAGAAAAGATCCTGAGCTGACGTAGGCCTTTCGACCTGCGGGTTGTGAGGAAGGGCGTTTGGAATCAAGTGGTATCAAAGCACAAAAAGGTTCTTTTCTTTCTGTAGCAGAGAAAGAGAATTCACCATGTCGCTGAGGAGAATGGACATGCAATCACCCGATCCAGAGGATAGGGAAATGTCGAGAAGAAGAGGTAGGCAGATGACAGATACAACTATGGAGAGATAGATGCGCAATCTATGAGCTAGACTCGAAGACATGGAGACGGTGAAAAGACGCATAGTTAGTGCTGGGGATCTTAGTGATTCCAAAAGAGAAGTCAAGGCTAAATGCGAAGAAGAAATTGCAGTTGAAGATGCATCAACCGAGCGTTTGATCAAAGCTATTGCAAGGATAGGTGCAAGAGCGAAGATGGATATCCCAGTTTATGAGGGAAACTTGGATGCAGAGGAGCTTCTAGACTGGATTAGAGCTTTGGACACGTACTTCGACTATGAAGATGTCGAGGAAGACAAGAAGATCAAGCATGTTGTCACTAGATTGAAAGGACATGCAGCATTATGGTGGGATGAACTACAAGCTGACAGATGCTGCAAGGGCAAGCAGAAGATCAAGAGTTGGGACAGAATGATCGTGAAGCTGAAGGCAAAATTCATTCCCAGGGACTATCAAATTACTCTGTTCAGGAGGATGTAGAACCTGAGACAGAAGTTGATGACAGTGAAAGAATATACTGAGGAATTCTATAAACTGAACATTAGAGCAGGTCATCGGGAAAGCTATGATGAAAAAGTTGCCAGATACATGAATGTCCTCAGATATGATATCCAGGATGAGATGAGCATGGTAACCATCCGAACGGTGGAAGATGCTTATCAGATGGCTCTGAAAGTTGAAGAGAAGCTGAGCCGAAAGCAGAGTCAAAGAGGCCGAGGCAGGATTCATCCCAGAGGCAAATCAGTTGCCCAGGAAAGATATCAAAAGCCCAAGGAAGACTGGAAGAAACCTCAGACTTGTATAGAGAGAGGTGGAAGTTCACAGCGAGGGCAATATGCTGAACAAAGAGGGCACCATACTGAGCAGAGAGGAGATAATGCTGACAACAACACTTTTCCTCATACTAGAGGTAGAGGAAGAGGAAGAGGTGGAGTAATCACATGCTTCACATGTGGAAAGAATGGGCACAAGTCTTATGAGTGTCCAGATAAAAATAAAGAAGGGGGAGAAGCTCACATCGCCGAGGCATAGAGGTGGGATGTTGAGGCAGAAGACGCTGAAGGTGGAAGATCGTTGATGATGTGAAAAGTCCTTTTGACACCTGAGAAGGAGGTGGAGAGTTCAATCCAAAGGACCAGAATTTTTTAGACTGCTTGTGAGACCAAGTACAGGGTATGCAAGGTCATTGTAGATAGTGGTAGTATGGATAATCTCATTTCTACAGAGATGGTAGAGAAGCTGGAGCTGGAGACAACTGATCATCCAAGCCCATACAGAGTTTCGTGGCTACAAAAAGGACACCAGGTAACTGTCACTAAACAATGTTTAGTTGAATTCAAGATAGGGGGATATAATGATAATATCTTGTGTGATGTCATTCCTATGGATGTTTGTCATCTATTTCTGGGTAGACCATGGCAATATGACAGAAATGTGATTCATGACGGGAGAATGAACACATACACCCTGGAGAAGAATGGGATGACACACATGTTGCTTCCAATTAAGGATAAGGAGGTGAAGTCGGAAGTAATACAATACTTCTCATGAGTGGGAAGGAACTTCTTATAGAGGTTAAGAAGAAGGAGGATCCACAGTTCATTGTGGTCAGGAAGCCGAAGATTGTTTTGACTAGCACGAGGGTAGATGATTTACCAAAAGAAATTCAAGAACTGCTGGAAGAGTTCACTGACATAGTAGTGGATGAGTTACCTCATTCGTTGCCACCGATAAGAAGTATGAGTCATCATATTGATCTCATACCAGGAGCCAGTTTTCCAAACAAATCTGCATACAGATTGACGCCACAGGAGATTGAAGAAGTTAAAAGGAAAGTCCAGGATTTATTGGACAAAGGGTTAGTCAGGGAAAGCTTGAGTCCATGTGTTGTTCCAACAGTACTCAGTCCAAAGAAAGAAGGAGGATGGAGGATGTGTACTGACTCAAGGGTGATCAATAAGATAACCATCAGGTATAGATTTCCATTGCCGATGATGGATGATCTGATGGATTGCTTGAGTGGAGAAAAATATTTTTCAAAGATTGATTTGAAAAGCAGTGATCACCAGATCCACATGAGAGAAGGTGATGAATGGAAGACAACATTCAAAACAAACGAGGGTTTGTATGAATGTCTTGTTATCCCGTTTGGCTTAATAAATGCGCCAAGTACCTTCATGAGGTTTATGAATGAAGTCCTGAGGGAGTTCATCGGAAAATTTGTCATTGTGTATTTGGATGATATACTGGTCTACAGTAAAACAGTAGCGGAGCATTTGAAGCATTTGGCTACAGTGATGCAAAAGTTACAACAGGAGAAGCTGTTGATAAACATGAAGAAGTCCTCATTCATGAAGACAGAGCTCATTTACTTGGGATTTGTTATTTCAACAAATGAGTTGAGGATGGATCCAGATAAGGTGGAAGTAATCAAGAATTGGCCATCACCGAAGAATATTTTTTAGGTGAGAAGTTTTCACTGATTGGCTAGTTTCTACCAAAAATTCATCAGGAATTTCAGTGGAATTAGCGCAGCGATGATGGAAACAGTGAATAAAAGACACAAGTCTTTTCACTAGACTGAAGAGGCTGAGAAGAGTTTTAATTTGTTGAAAAGGAAGATTACGGAACAACCAGTTTGTTAAGAACCAAACTTCAATATAGCATAGAAAAACCTCAGGAAAAGTACTCAACGCCTTGAAAAAGAGATAATTTCAGATAATAAGCCTCTTCGAGGGGGAAACCTCCTTTTACCCCACTTAAATGTTCAAGTACAATATGA
>SNQJ01S0073210.1:20775-32794 GCA_010110895.2 Picea sitchensis | reverse complement strand
GTGTAGAAATTCCCTTTTTGGGTGGCATGTTGACCAAGTATCACTTTCGAACCTTGATTTTGAGGTGGTTTTGCTAGACAATATGTCTTCTGTTGTATCTCCAAAGTTTCGGCCCTTCTGTGTATGAAACTTTCTTTTATGTATTTATCTGATATTTCTTCTCTGCAATGCCACAGGTCTGATCAAAATTGGATGTGCCAAGTGGAAATTATGGTAACTTCCCCACAACTTGCTTATTTTTGTCATTTCCAGGTGATATCACTTGTATAGAATGCCCCGCACACAATAATTGATATAAAATTCGGAAACTCGCACCCAAGATACTACAGACTGTCCACGATCCAATGCAACTAGTTCCACTCAATTTGGATACTCGAGAAAGAAGTTATGATTGTTTTACCTAGAACACCTTCTTGAGACTAGTCAATAGGACTAGTCAGATACCATGTCTTACACAAGGTGTATCTACAAATATATGATGACCCAGAAGATGAAATTTTTACCAAAGATAAAAAAATAATTTCTGTAAATGTCCCCTGGAGTTCCGGGTCTGAAACGTTACAGAAATTTTTTTATAGCGAAAATGCTGCAAAGACTCATTTCAGGATGATTCCAGAACCCTATCTTGTACAGGCTATATATCCGAAAGTATAGGGCTTCAGGAGCTAAATTTTGAACCCAACGTACCTTGATCTGTCTTCTAAATACCCTCCAAGCCGTTCCATCTGAAACATTGTAGAAAAAAAGTTATAGAGAAAATTCCACGGTGTCTCAGATGTAGCAGCGAAACCCCAAGACCTTGAGCTCTGATACCATATGTTAAGAACCAAACTTCAATATAGCATAGAAAAAGCTCAGGAAAAGTACTCAATGCCTTGAAAAAGAGATAATTTCAGATAATAAGCCTCTTCGAGGGGGCAACCTCCTTTTACCCCACTTAAATGTTCAAGTACAAGATGATTCAAAATGAAAACGTCTCCTTGGTATATATAGGAGACTAGGAGGTATACTTACAAATAATGGCCTAAAGCCGACATAATTAAAATAAAATTACTAATCTAAATTACAACTAATGGCCTAAATCCGACATAAATAAAATAGCATTACTAATCTAATATGCCCCAATTAAGGGGTAATGAGCCAATATTAGGGCTTAACACAGTTTTGGTGTTGCCAGATTTCCAGAAGACATTTCAGGTGAAATGTGATGCAAGAGGATTTGCAATTGGAGAAGTCTTGAGTCAAGAAGACAAGCCGATAGTGTACTTCAGCGAGAAGTTGAATGAAGCAAAGATGAACTATTCCACTTATGATAAGGAATTTTATGCTATCATACAGGCACTGAAGAAATGGAGGCATTACTTGATCCTGAAAGAGTTTGTATTGTACAGTGACAATCAGGCATTACAGTTTGTGACTCAACAGGAGAAGTTGAATCAGAAACATGTCAAATGGGTTGAATATATGCAGAATTTCACATTTGTAATAAAACATATTTCTGTTACTGCTAACAAAGTGGTTGATTCTTTGAGCAGGAAGTGTTTGTTGTTGCAGGAGTTCAAAGTCAAAACTTTAGGTTTTGATGATCTCAGGGACATGTACGCTGATGATCCAGACTTCAAGGAAGCATATGAAGCAGCTGAGAATCCAATTCTCAGGGATATAAGCCCTTGGACAGACTATATGATCCAGGAAGGATTACTGTTTAGAGGTAATCAACTGTGTATTCTGAAATGCTCCATGAGGGAGAATTTGCTGAAGGAGAAACACAGTGGAGGATTGGCAAGGCACTTTGGTCATGACAAAACATTCACAAAGTTGAACGAATCATATTTTTGGCCGGGAATGCGAGCAAACGTCAAGAGATTCGTAGACAGATGCAGAATTTGCTATCATTCGAAGGGAAGGAAGCAGAATGTGGGATTCTATCAACCATTGCCCATACTAGAAAGGCCGTGGGATGCAATCAACATGGATTTTGTATTGGGGTTGCCAAGAAAACAAAGAGGTGTTGATTCAATCTTTGTGGTGGTGGATAGATTTTCCAAAATGACACACTTCATTCCATGTCAGAAGACCAGTGACGCAACTCACATTGCAAACCTGTTTTTCAAAGGGGTCATTCGATTTCATGGGTTGCCGAGAAGTATAGTTTCGGATCGAGATACAAAGTTCATAGGACATTTTTGGAGGACCTTATGGAAGAAGATGGGAACTAACTTGGCATTTATTTCATCTTATCATCCTTAGACAGATGGATAGACAGAAGTGGTCAACAAAAGTCTGGGAGACTTGCTGAGGAGCCTAGTGACAGAACACCACAGCTAGTGGGACAATATATTACCACAGGCAGAATTTGCGTATAACGATTCAGCGAATCGGAGAACAGGGAAAAGTCCATTCCATATTATCTATGGCATGCAACCGAGGGGAATTTCTGAACTGAGAGATTTAGAACAGACTGCGACTAGGAGCGCTAGTGCAGAAGAATTCGCAGAGGCGATGAAGGAACTTCATAGCCAGGTGAAGGAACGATTGTAAAAATCAAGTCATGAGTATAAGCGCAGGGCAGACCAGCATAGAAGACAAATTCAGTTTGAGGTTGGTGATCTAGTTCTAGCACATTTGAGAAAAGAAAGGTTCCCGAGAGGAACATATAATAAATTGAAGACAAAGAAAATTGGACCATGTAGGATCTTGAAGAAATTTGGGGCGAATGCTTACGAGATTGAATTATCCGATGGGATTGGAATTTCTTTGATATTCAATGTCTCATATTTGTACCCATACAGAGATGGGGAAGCAGAGATTGGAGATAAACAACCAGTGATCCAGTGGACAAAGCAGATGCTAGTTGCAGAGAAGTTGCAGATGGAGTGCATACTGGACAAAAGAATTGGCAAGAAGACCAGGAGGAAAGAATACTTTGAGTATTTGGTCAAATGGAAAAATCATCCAGTTGAAGATGCCAGCTGGGAGAATGAAGCAGAGATCCAGAAGGATGGACAAAATGTACATGTAATATCCCGCTCTGGCGCACTGAGAAAACTTATTCTTTGAGGACACTTGCTCGCAAGTGATCTGGAATTTTATGATATTAAAACATTTATCCTTGATTATGATGCATTATGATAGATGACATGATGTTTTACTGCTTTGACACAGACAGGTGAAATTGACTCAGTTTTATGGAGTGTGCAGGGTTTTGGACCTTGAGGATGCAGAGGCATCGATGGAACCCCTTGGACTCCGGATTGAGTCAGGGAGTGTGCTATTTGGGTTGATTTATTTATTGTGATATTTCATTGATTTGATGATTGATGAGGAAATGTTCTGACATGATTGTTGATGTTGCAGGCTGACGATAGCTTGCCAACTAGACTCACATATGGAGTAAAGGGGCCACACACGATTTCCAGAGAGGTTGAGGGAGAGGGGTGGACAACAGCCCTGCCATAGCTTACTAGCACTCCCTCCATGGCTCGAACTATAGGTTAATGATTACCTAGTTCGAGAGGATCCACGATGCCGTGAGGGCAGACTGCGATAGTCGCTCACGATGATTCTAAGGGGAACGCAATAAGGCGGGGGCCTTATTCCTTAGAGCCCTTAGTCTCCCACAAGTTCACCTAGAGGAGTGTTGACTCCAGGGGTTATAGATGTCTACCAATCATTCAAGTTGGCGAGTGGTACCCTTGAAGCATGTGGTGCATCCTGAAGGGCACTTTACGCGAAAAAAAAACAAGTTAGCGAGTGGCACCCTTGGAGCATGGGGTGCATCTTGAAGGGCACATCGCACAAAAGAAACAACTGAGGCGAGTGGCACCCTTGGAGCACGTGGTGCGTCCTGAAGGGCACGTCGCACTGATGTTGATGAAGGAACAATCCTAGATGGCCATAATACATACAACACATTAAGAAATTCTTAAAAGACGTCCCTAAAAAAAAAATGTCGCCCAGTTTAGAATCTAAACCTAAGTCTAAAATTTCTCTAGGGTAAAATTTTGTTTAACCTTAGGAAAGGACACTATAAAAATAAAAAAAATAAAAATTTAAACTAAAAACCACTTAAGTAATAGTTTTAGTGTTCTTAAATTTAAAGGGTAAAATGAAGAGAGGAATAATTTAATTAAAATCCGTGGTTTTAAATTGTAAAGAGGAAATAAATTATTTAACTTGGGGAAGTATAAAAAGATCTAAATTAATAATAAAGGGAAAAGAGTAAATAGTGCAACTTCCATTTTGGCTCTAATAAAAAGGGGAAAGAAGGTAATAATAAGAATTAGGAAACTAAGTAATGGAGGAAACATAATAAAGGAAAGTTGGGAACTTATGGTAAAAAGCGAGGTCAACATAGTAAGGAATCTGCAATTGAGAACCTTTTAAACATGAACTAATTTAGCAACTTCATTTTAGGGAAAGTATTTAAAACATGTAAGGGGATATAGGAACACCTAGGAGTAAATTTAGTAGCAACTCTAGGTGGGTGAGGGAAATGAGTCAATTAATAAATTAAAGAAAATAAATTTTGGAGGGAAGTGGGGGATGAATGACACTTGTACAATGGAGAAATATTTAGAATATTTTTATTAAAACTTAAATTAAAAGTGATTTAGGGAAAGTGTGAGGTTTGGAAAACTCTATAAAAGAAAGGGAAGATGAGGAAGAAGGGGATCAACTGTTAGCATAATGTTACACTGTCAGAATTGTGACTTGACTGATTACTTGTGGGGAGTTGGGTTTTCCCAGCTCGGATAGGAGTGGTAGCTCAGCCTTGCGAGGAAAGCTAGGGAGATAGATGTACCATCTGGACAGTGTGTGGCCCCTTTGCAACTCGGGGGGCTAAGGGGGAAGCATAGTACCCCTAGCGTTGGCTGGGAGGTACCGGTGAGGTCTCGACGGTCGGCGAGTGAGAGCGGCACGAAGCACGCGAACGACGCTTGGGGCAGGCGAGCAGGAAACACGATTATCTGTCTGGGTATTAATATTTTTCTCTCTTCACACTTAATCTTAGCCATCGTTGATGAATAATGGCTCTGATTTAGTCCTTTTCCCTTAACGATGAACTAAATTATCTTTATATTTAATCTGCTTACCCCTTTTACTAGACAACGCTGGATTTATTAACTGGCGCATTCCTGGATTTGGGTCACCAATTTCCACATGTCTTCTCTGTAATTGTGTACTGGGGTCTGCGATTTTTTTCATTGATTAGTTGTTAGATTGATATGGAATAGCATTTAAATTGATGGGAATTGTCTAGAAAACACTTATCATGGCGGGTCATACATTTTGAGACAATTGTTTCCCTAACTATGTGTTCATTAGCGTATAACTTGGTGTGCTTATACTAACTTTGTGTTCCTTATATTCACATACTTACTCCGCGTTTCATTTTAACTCAGCCTTTCTTGTAGGTATTAAACCACTAGTTTTTGCAGCGACTGATTTTAATGGTCAACGAATTGGTTTAATGGATAGCTATTGATACATTGGAGTGTGATTTAGATATATGGATGTTGGTGGGGACCTTGTGTGCGTAATGGATAGCGCGGAATTGTGTATATGCCTATCCCTTAAACCTGACTGCGCCGGTACCCTTAAAACTCAAGAAACTGTTGCATTTTCTTAAAAATTAGCAGGCCTGCCGCTGATCCATAGTAATCACGTACAGGTTTAATTGCTTTTTCTATGGAGACGGAGGAGGTATTCTTCCCGGTTCGGGTGACGAAGCCTTGTGTTTCTTTTAATAAAGTTTAAACCAGGGAACAATCCGACTCCGAATAATTTAATTACCGATTGCTTGGGACAGTCATTAAACTTTAAACTAATTTCCTGAGCCATCGACAACGATGGATTTAAAACCTAGCCATCTGTCAGCAAATTCAACTTCTCAGCATTTAGAGAATCTTATTTTAGCTGTAACGCACTCCCAACTTCACCTGCAACTTGAGAGAATCCCGTCGTGTATCCTTGATTTGGATGAACACACAAGGTTACGCATTGAGTCCCTTTTTTCCAAGTTGACTTAACTACCTCTCAATTTGAAGAGCCGACGTCTTCTAACAGAGTTTAACCTCCCAAAAAAAAATTTCCCGTGATTATGTGGGTAGCCCATTCTCCTTGTTGCTTATGACAGATGCTGAAGTGACCGCTGGCTTAGCCATCATTAATTAAAAAGGGGAAATGAGAGTCGGGGGCGGTAACACTCAGCGACCGTTTCGTTGCAAGATTTTAGGTTTTTGTGCAGTGTATTCACAGAACCATATCTTCCTGACGACTGTGCCATATTCCAGAATCAACGCCCATGATTGGTGGCTCCCAACCAATGCCCTCTGACTGGTTAAGCCCCACCATTTGCTGAAAAAATCGGAGTGTGTGACCATAGAAATTGCCCACTATTTTAGCAATTAACCTTTGAGTTCATATGCCAGGATGTTGCACTGCGTCTTCCTTGGAAACCCCCTTTCTATTTTTATTTAATTGTTGGACGTGGCTGTCAGCTTGATAGGCTTAGCGCTATCCGTCCAATAACCCACCTACCAGCGATAGACTGAGGGTAGTAGATAGCGAAATTTCTGGAGGTGATTTATTCTTATTGAATCCTATAACTGTTGTTAAAACTAATCCAATATCGCTCCAGCTTGTGTTAAGTCAATCTAGATGGAACTGCCGTTAGGGATCTACTATGGAAGCTTGATTAGTCATTAGGCGTTAATGATGAACACCTGACACCCATAAAGTTATGGTTTATTTTTCTTACATGCAAGGTTCGTAATATTTGTAAGGATGTTATAATGCATAGTAACGTCAGGTTAGTGTTAATTGTATTTTGATAACGTGTAAAATGTGGTGTAATTGTAAATGACAGATTGTTATTATTTGTGGTAATGACTTGTAAATCCTAGTGTTACCGAAATATATATAAAAGTAGTGTTATTTATATTCCAATGTAATGTTATCATGTCACAAGGGTAAGAGTATTGTTATTTAGTGGAAGGTTGCTAAAATTGTATTGTTATGAATAACATAAGTGATATAATAGTGTGTAATGTTTTGTGATTGTAAATTATATTGTTGAGGGGATGTGTAAAGGAAACACCATGGTAATATATTGTTTCTGAAGTATGTAAGAGTATTGTTTTTGCAACATAAGATAGAGTGTAATGTTAGGTTAATGCTAATATTCATGGTAATTTTATGGTATATGTAACATATAGGATGTATGGATATTGTTAATTAATTTCAGGGTTAGTACTATAATTGGAATTGTCCAAACTCACAGTTGTATGATATCAGACTCTTCGATTTGATAAAGTTAGTCGCTCTGTATATAAGTCTGTGTGTGTGATTATTTTTCTGTGTAAAGAATCCAGTGTCGTATCAAGAGTCTCGGGCCCTTTAAAGGCAGGGTTTCCACTCTTGCGACACACCTCTAAGGTTGTATTAGCAGTCTCGGGCTCTTTCAAGGCAGAGTTCCCACCACTGCGACCACCTGACAGAGATTACTAGTTTTTTCCTGAGCAGTCGTCCAGGAGCCTATATGACATTCTCTCTCTCTGGAGTAGAGAACTAAGATTAAACGCCCTGCTTTCCTGTGCAGAAATAGTAAAATCTACTACTATGGATTCTTCCATCTATGTTCGTACTGTACATAACACAGTATGTCATTTAATGCTTGCAGTTACTTGTTGTGTGCCTTATGTCTTCTTGTTGTGATCATCGTGGTTGCATCTTGTTAGTCATTGGGTCATGACATAGAGTCAAGTGTGTCTATTTTGTTTTTACCCGCGCACACACACCTTAAACAAAAAAAAAATTGCACCTGTTATCAGAGTTGTTGTCGTAATTAGGAGGTTGTCACATATGGTATCACATCAGTTTTGACTCGCAACTTGGTATTCGCTATGACTTTCGTTGAAATGATTTGATTTGATTATACTATTGTTGATCGAGATGATTGTGTGCATATGGGTAAAATCATGGTTAGAGGTTCCGCCGCATGCATCGGTCGTTACTGGTAGCATTCACCGTGAACTCGAGAAGGTTAAATTTCCTGAGTTCATGGGGGCCCCGGATGGCGCCACCGCCGAGGCATGGTTGGGGAATATGGTGATGTGCTTTACACTTCATGATTATACCTCCAACATGAAGGTCCACATGGCGGCCTTTCAACTGAAGGGGAGCACTCTTCTATGGTGGAAGACACTCCTATCGCAGCTGAACATGGTCGTCGAAGATGTGTCATGGGAACTGTTCGAGGAACGGTTCCGAGAGAGGTACCTTTAAGAGGAATTCATTGAGCGTCATCTCAATGAGTTCAATGCATTATGACAGGGAGGTCGTATGGTGTCTGAGTACGAGGCACGTTTTATGGAGCTGCTCCGGTATGCTTTGCACCTTAACACCGAGAAACTTAAGGTCAACCGGTTCGTGTTCGGCCTTAACGGAAGCTTGCATGCAAGGGTTAGGATTTTGATGCCTCAAACCTTGCATGATGTCATCCAGAAGGCACTCATAGCAGAGGAGGATCTTATCAATGGGGGTCATACTAGGACTCCAGCGAGACCAGGAGGGCAGGGTTCATTTGGAACCCCGCAACATCATTCCCCAGTGAGACATACGTCAGGATATCATGGCTTCCAGAAGGGATCCACTTTCACTAAACCCCAGCGACTGCCGCCTTAGCAGCAGACACCTTATCGGGGACCACAACATCAGCAACAACGTCACCCGCAGCAGCTGCAGTTTAGTCCTGTTCAGCAGAATAGACCAGGGTTCCAGGTCGGTGGGCTGCCATCTTCTACTTCAGGTACCAGGACTACGGGGGCGAAGAAGGGGTTTTGGACGTGCAGGGAGCCATACTACCAGCGCGACTATCCTGTGGAGAGGACCAGAGTGTCTAGATCAGTCGGACCCACTACAGTGGGAGATATGGGCAAGGCCCATCGGATTCATGCAGCGGTGAATAACCACTAGGAAGAGCACCAGGAGACTGTGCTCGAGACAACAGGTACTGTCGCTGACCAGACCCTTAGTATTTTGATAGACCCAGGTTCTATTGAGAGTTTCATTTCTGGTACAATGCTAAAAGGGATTAAGGTAAATTTAATTGAACATGACGAGTTTATCTTTGTAGAGATGGCTTCGGGAGCCAAACAAAAGGTTGGAGGAAAAATTACGGGCTGTGCCCTTAACCTGGGAGAGTTTTCCATGAGGGTCAACTTGTACATCATGATATTAGTATCTTATGATGTCGTGATTGGTATGGATTGGTTGGAATCGCATGAGGTGATACTCAACTGTAAGACAAAACAGTTGAGCTTGGTTGATGATGAAGGAAAGAGACGTGTGATTGTAGGACGAAACCAGGGAGTATCCTTGAGGTTCGTCTCTTCCTTACAGTTACGGAAGAGTATGCACAAGGGGTGCAAGATTTATGCGATCCTTGCGCTAAACGAGAAGGGAGTAGCGGAAGTTCTAGAACACCTTCCGGTGGTGAGAGAGTTTGCGGACGTGTTCCTGGAGGAGTTACCGGGGATGCCGCCGGAGAGGGAATTGGAGTTTACCATAGACCTAAAACTGGAGACCGAACCGATAGCAAGAACGCCTTATCGGATATCGACCCCAGATTTTCAAGAGTTGAAAATGAAACTGAAGGAGTTGTTGGACCTGGGACTGATACGCCCTAGTGTGTCACCGTGGGGTGCACCAATTATCTTCATTCGGAAGAAGGATGGATCATGGAGGCTTTGCATTGACTACCGTCAACTGAACAAGGCTATGATCAAGAATCAATATCCCTTGCCAAGAATTGATGATCTGTTCGATCAAATGAAGGGTGTGATGATGTTCTCCAAGATCGATTTACGATCAAGGTATCACCAGTTGCGGATCAAGGAGGATGAAATCCCTAAAACAACCTTTAAGACGAGATTTGGACATTATGAGTTTTATGTTTTACCGTTTGGACTCACAAACGCCCCAGGGGTATTTATGAGTTTGATGAACGGGGTGTTCCGCGAGTACTTGGACAAGTTCATCCAAGTATTCATTGAAGATATTTTGATCTACTCTCGGACTACGGAGGAGCATGACGAGCACTTGCGCTTGGTACTACAGTGTCTACAAGAGCACAAATGGTATGGGAAGTTGTCCAAATGCTCTTTTTATCAATCGAGGATTCACTACTTAGAGCATGTCATCTCCGACAAAGGTATCGCCATGGATCCAACGAAGGTTGAGGCTATTATGGAATGGCCTACGCCGACGAATGTCATAGAAGTGCGTAGTTGTATGGGTTTAGCAGGATACTATCGACGGTTTGTCGAGGGATTTTTGAAGATAGAAAATCTGATCACAGACTTGCAGAAGAAAAACAAGAAGTTTGTTTGGACTGAGAAATGCGCGGAAGAATTTCAGAGGCTTAAAGAGTTTTTGACCACAAAACCAATGCTAAAGGTCCCTGACATGGACGCGGACTTCTTGTTATGCACATACGCATCCAAGGAAGGTTTAGGCGGAGTCTTGATGCAATACAAACGAGTGATTGCTTACATTTTGAGGAAACTGAGAAGGCATGAGGAAAACTATGCGATGCATGATTTGAAGTTATTAGCCATCGTATATGCCTTGAATGTTTGGAGACACTACCTTGTTGGATGAAAAATTGAACTAAAGACTGATCATTGTGGACTACAACACATTTTTACGCAAAGCGACCTGAACGTGCGACAACAGAGTTGGTCATAATTGCTTAGCGAGTACGACTTCGAGATTACCTACATAAAGGAAACAATGAACCGAGTGGCAGATGCTTTGAGTCGGAGGCCACGCATCTTTTTGGTGTTGCCTCTTCAGATGAATCTATGTGAGAAGATTCTCACTTTACAGCGTGATGATGACTGGTACAAAGAGGTAGAGGGTTTTATTGGACAAAACACAATGATGGTACCACGATATGAGGGATTTTCTTTTGATAGCGATGGGTTTTGAGGTTTAAAATATGGATTTACGTACCGCCAAATGACAAGTTGAGGATGTTGATCCTGAGCGAGGCTCATAGAGCAGTTCACATGGCTCACCCGGGAGTTACGAAGATGAGGGCAGATCTTAATCCCTTATTCTTCTAGAGGGGAATGAAGGCAGACATAGTTAACTATGTGGCCAGGTGTCTGGAGTGTCAACAGGTAAAGGCTGTACATAGACACCCAACAGGATTACTCCAA
This sequence comes from Picea sitchensis, assembly GCA_010110895.2. Taxonomy (NCBI): domain Eukaryota; kingdom Viridiplantae; phylum Streptophyta; class Pinopsida; order Pinales; family Pinaceae; genus Picea; species Picea sitchensis. The sequence goes on along the minus strand of SNQJ01S0073210.1, from coordinate 21,566 downwards.
CCACATGCCATTCCAGAATTGAAATGGGAAGTTATTTCGATGGATTTTATTGTTGGATTGCCACTAACGGAAAGGAGACACGACTCGATTTTTGTAGTAGTAGACACTCTGACAAAGAGTGCTCACTTTATTCCTATGCGTACGATGTATCAGGCACCTGACATAGCTAGAGTTTTCATCAGTGAGATTGTGAGGCTGCATGGCGTTCCTAAGAGGATTATATTTGATCGAGGATCAATGTTTACTGGACGATTTTGGATGAGTTTACAAGAGGCCTTGGGAACCCAAATTAAATTTAGTATTGCGTATCACCTAGAGACTGACAGACAAAATGAACTAACCAAACCTTGGAAGACATGTTGCGCATATACGTGATGGACCAACAAAAGCGTTGGGAAGAATTCTTGCCTCTAGTAGAGTTCGCTTACAACAACAATTACCAGAGCACCATTAAGATGGCGCCTTTTGAGTTTCTTTATGGGCGACCGTGTTGGATGCCCTTGAGTTGGGATCAGATTTAGGATAGGGTCCTGGTGGGACCAGAAGAGATCCAGGAAATGGAAGACCAAATGCAAACCATAAAACAAAGGATTAAGGAAGCGCAGGATCGACATAAGAGTTATGTCGATGCGCACCGAGTCGACCGTAGTTATGAGGTCGACGATCGAGTCTTCTTGCGGGTTAAACCGCATAAGAGTTCGATCAAGTTTGGAAAGGGAGATAAACTCTCTCCTAGGTTCGTGGGACCTTTCAAGATTGTGGAGAGAAAGGGGCCCGTGGCCTATCGACTA
>SNQJ01S0073210.1:4991-20765 GCA_010110895.2 Picea sitchensis | reverse complement strand
GCCTGATTCTTTGAGGCGTATGCACGATTTTTTTCATGTATCTGTTTTGAGACATTATATTAGTGATCCTACACATGTGATTGACATGAGTTCCTTGCAGGTATCGGACGATGGAGCACTCACGGCTGAGTTGGTCCGCATCTTAAATCATCGTGTTCGACAGTTACGACGTCGAATGATAGATCGGGTCAAGGTCCAGTGGGATAGTTATAGTCTGCACTCGACGACCTGGGAGGATGCATATGATATGCACCAGCAGTTTCCATTTTTGTTTGATAGATAGACTTATGATACTATGATACTTTTATTGCGGCATTTATACTGAGAAACTTCGGGACGAATTTTAGACCAAGAGGGGGTGTATGTAACATCCCGCTCTAGCGCACTAAGAAAACTTATTCTTTGAGGACACTTGCTCGCAAGTGATATGGACTTTTATGATATTAAAACATTTATCCTTGATTATGATGCCTTATGATAGATGACATGATGTTTTACTGCTTTGACACAGACAGGTGCTATTGACTCAGTTTTATGGAGTGTGCAGGGTTTTGGACCTTGAGGATGCAGAGGCATCGATGGAACCCCTTGGACTCCGGATTGAGTCAGGGAGTGTGCTATTTGGGTTGATTTATTTACTATGATATTTCATTGATTTGATGATTGATGAGGACATGTTTTGACACGATTATTGATGTTGCAGGCTGACGATAGCTTGCCGACCAGACTCACATATGGAGTAAAGGGGACACACATGATTTCCAGAGAGGTTGAGGGAGAGGGGTGGACAACAACCCTACCACAGCCTACTAGCACTCCCACCATGGCTCGAACTGCAGGTTAACGATTACCTAGTTCGAGAGGATCCATGATGCCGTGAGGGAAGACTGCGACAGTCGCTCACAATGATTCTAAGGGGCGCGCAATAAAGCGGGGGCCTTATTCCTTAGAGCCCTTAGTCTCCCACAAGTTCACCTAGCAGAGTGTTGACTCCAGGGGTTATAGATGTCTACCAATCAGTCAAGTTGGTGAGTGGCACCCTTGGAGCACGTGGTGCATCTTGAAGGGCACGTCGCATGAAAGAAACACAAGTTAGCGAGTGGCACCCTTGGAGCACGGGGTGCATCCTGAAGGGAACGTCGTGTAACAGAAACAACCAAGGCGAGTGGCACCCTTAGAGCACGTGGTGCATCCTGAAGGGTACGTCACACTGATGTTGATGAAGGAACAAACCTAGATGGCCCTAAGACATACAACACATTAAGAAATTCTTAAAAGACGTCCCTAAAAAAAAAAATGTCACCCAGTTTAGAATCTAAACCTAATTCTAAAACTTCTCTAGGGTAAAATTTTGTTTAACCTTAGGAAATGACACTATAAAAATAAAAATAAATAAAAATTTAAACTAAAAACCACTTAAGTAATAGTTTTAGTCTTCTTAAATTTAGAGGGTAAAATGAAGAGAGGAATAATTTAATTAAAATCCGTGGTTTTAAATTGTAAAGAGGAAATAAATTATTTAACTTGGGGAAGTATAAAAAGATCTAAATTAATAATAAAGGGAAAAGAGTAAATAATGAAACTTCCATTTTGGCTCTAATAAAAAGGGGAAAGAAGGGAATAATAAGAATTAGTAAACTAAGTAATGGAGGAAACATAATAAAGGAAAGTTGGGAACTTATGGTAAAAAGCGAGGTCAACATAGTAAGGAATCTGCAATTGAGAACCTTCTAAAAATGAACTAATTTAGCAACTTCATTTTAGGGAAAGTATTTAAAACATGTAAGGGGATCTAGGAACACCTAGGAGTAAATTTAGGAGCAACTCTAGGTGGGTGAGGGAAATGAGTCAATTAATAAATTAAAGAAAATAAATTTTGGAGGGAAGTGGGGGATGAATGACACTTGTACGATGGAGAAATATTTAGAATATTTTTATTAAAACTTAAATTAAAAGTGATTTAGGGAAAGTGTGAGGTTTGGACAACTCTATAAAATAAAGGGAATATGAGGAAGAAGGGGATCGGTTGTTAGCATAACGTTACGCTTCCAGAATTGTGACTTGACTGATTACTTGTGGGGAGTTGGGTTTTCCCAGCTCGGATAGGAGTGGTAGCTCATCCTTGCGAGGCGAGTTGGGGAGCTAGACGTACCATATGGACAATGTGTGGCCCCTTTGCGGCTCGGGGGTCTAAGGGAGAAGAAAAGTACCCCTAGCATTGGCTGGGAGGTACCGGTGAGGTCTCAACGGTCGGCGAGCGGGAGCGGAACGACGCACACGGACGATGCTTGGAGTAGGCAAGCAGGAAACACGATTATATGTCCGGGTATTAATCTTTTTCTCTCTTCGCACTTAATCTTAGCCATCATTGATGAACAGTGGCTCTGCTTTAGTCCTTTTCCCTTAACGATGACCTAAACTATCTTTATATTTAATCTGCTTACCCCTTTTACTAGACAGCGCTGGATTTATTAACTGGCGCATTCCTGGATTTGGGTCACCAATTTCCACATGTCTTCTCTGCAATTGTGTACTGGGGTCTATGATTTTTTTCATTGATTAGCTGTTGGATTGATATGGAATAGCATTTAAATTGATGGGAATTGTCTAGAAAACACTTATCATTGCGGGTCATACATTTTGAGACAATTGTTTCCCTAACTGTGTGTTCATTAGCGTATAACTTGGCGTGCTTATACTAACTCTGCATTCCTTATATTCACATACTTACTCCGCGTTTCATTTTAACTCAACCTTTCTTGTAGGTATTAAACCACTAGTTTTTGCAGTGACTGATTTTAATGGTCAACGAATTGGTTTAATGGATAGCTATTGATACATTGGAGTGTGATTTAGATATATGGATGTTGGTGGGGACCTTGTATGCATAATGGATAGCGTGGAATTGTGTATATGCCTATCCCTTAAACCTGACTGCGTCGATACCCTTAAAACTCAAGAAACTGTTGCATTTTCTTAAAAATTAGCAGGCCTGCCGCTAATCCATAGTAATCGCCTACAGGTTTAATTGCTTTTTCTATGGAGACAGAGGAGGTATTCTTCCCAGTTCGGGTGACGAAGCCTTGTGTTTATTTTAATAAAGTTTAAACCAGGGAACAATCCGACTCTAAATAAGTTAATTACCGATTGCTTGGGATAGTTATTAAACTTTAAACTAATTTCCTGAGCCATCGACAACGATGGATTTAAAACCTAGCCATCTGTCAGCAAATTCAACTTCTCGGTGTTTAGAGAATCTTATTTTAGCTGTAATGCACTCCCAACTTCACCTGCAACTTGAGAGCAACCCGTCGTGTATCCTTGATTTGGATGAACGCACAAGGTTACGCATTGATTCCCTTTTTTCCAAGTTGACTTAACTACCTATCAATTCGAAGAGTCGGCATCTTCTAACAGAGTTTAACCTCCCAAAATTTTTTTTCCCGTGATTATGTGGGTAGCCATTCTCCTTGTTGCTTATGACAGATGCTGAAGTGACCGTTGGCTTAGCCGTCATTAATTAAAAAGGGGAAATGAGAGTCGGAGGCAGTAACACTCAACGACCGTTTCGTTGTAGGATTTTAGGTTTTTGTGCAGTGTATTCGCAGAACCATATCTTCCTGATGGCTGTGGCATATTCCAGAATCAATGCCCACGATTGGTGGCTCCCAACCAATGCCCTCTGACTGATTAAGCCTCACAGTTTGTTGAAAAACTTGGAGTGTGTGACCATAGAAATCGCCCACGATTTTAGCAGTTAACCTTTGAGTTCATATGCCAGGATGTTGCACTGCGTCTGCCTTGGAAACCCCTTTTTTATTTTTATTTAATTGTTGGACGTGGCTTTCAGCCTGAAAGGCTCAGTGCTGTCCGTCCAATAACCCACTTACCAGTGATAGACTGAGGGTAGCAGATAACGAAATTTCTGGAGGTGGTTTATTCTTATTTAATCCTATAACTGTTGTTAAAACTAATCCAGTCTCACTCCAACTTGTGTTAAGTCAATCTAGATGGAACTACCATTAGGGATCTACTATGGAAGCTTGATTAGTCATTAGGCGTGAATGATGACCACCTGACACCCGTAATGTTATGGTTTATTTTTTTTACATGCAAGGTTTGTAATATTTGTAAGGATGTTATCATGCATAGTAACGTCAGGTTAGTGTTAATTGTATTTTGATAACGTGTAAAATGTGGTGTAATTGTAAATGCCAGATTGTTATTATTTGTGGTAATGACTTGTAAATCCTAGTGTTACCGAAATATATATAAAAGTAGTGTTATTTATATTCCAATGTAATGTTATCATGTCACAAGGGTAAGAGTATTGTTATTGAGTGGAAGGTTTCTAAAATTGTATCGTTATGAATAAAATAAGTGATATAATAGTGTGTAATGTTTTGTGATTGTAAATTATTTTGTTGAGGGGATGTGTAAAGGAAACGCCATGGTAATATATTGTTTCTGAAGTATGTAAGAGTATTGTTTTTGCAACATAAGATAGAGTGTAATGTTAGGTTAATGCTAATATTCATGGTAATTTTATGGTATATGTAACATATAGGATGTATGGAGATTGTTAATTAATTTCAGGGTTAGTACTATAATTGGAATTGTCCAAACTCACAGTTGTATGATATCAGACTCTTCGATTTGATAAAGCTAGTCGGTCTGTATATAAGTCTGTGTGTGTGATTATTTTTCTATGTAAAGAATCCAGTGCCATATCAAGAGTCTCGGGCCCTTTAAAGGTAGGGTTTCCACTCTTGCGACACACCTCTAAGGTCGTATCAGCAGTCTCGGGCTCTTTCAAGGGAGAGTTCCCACCACTGCGACCTCCTGATAGAGATTACTAGTTTTTGCCTGAGCATTCATCCAGGAGCCTATTTGACATTCTCTCTCTCCAGAGCAGAGAACTAAGATTAAGTGTCCTGCTTTCCTCTGCAGAAATAGTAAAATCTACTACTATGGATTATTCCATCTATGTTCGTACTATACATAACACAGTATGTCGTTTAATGCTTGCAGTTACTTGTTGTGTGCCTTATGTATTCTTGTTGTGATCATCGTGGTTGCGTCTTGTTAGTCGTCGGGTGGCGACATAGAGTCAAGTGTGTCTATTTCCTTTTTACATGCGCGCACACACCTTAAACCAATTTTTTTTTTGCACCTGTTATCAGAGTTGTTGTCGTATCGAGGAGGCCGTCACAATACAGGAGCTCATGGACAGGAGCCCATGAAAATTTTCAAGTGAGGGAGTATGATGTAGGAGCATCTCCCACGTCATGTGAGCCGGTGCGGAAGCGAAGGACAGCTGGGCAAGCGCCAACACAAATTTTGAATTGCCTTGGAAGTTGTTGCACGATCTTAAATGTAGTCATTAAGAAGAGGCACACTTGTATAATGTAAATGGACCTTGAGAGATTACTCTCGTCCTTAGTAGGTAGGAGGCATTTAGGATAGTTAATGCAGGTAGATAGAATTTAATTCTAGATTAGACAGTTCAAGAGCGCAAAAGGGAAACAGGATATAGACACCCTCATTGTGCATTGTAACATTATGGAAGATTATGAAGCATTGGAGCAAGAGCATACAGAGAGTTGTGTAAGAACACCCATGTACAAATATTTGGATTAATAGGAAGAGATTGATTCAAATTCATGGTTTTGTGTTGTTCTCTGTGTATTGATGTTGAATGATATGCTCATGAATGCTTGCTTCCTGTTATGCATTTGTTTTATATGTTGTGTATATGATTCCATGTTTGAGTTTGAAGTCTGAGAGGAAGAAGGAATGAGTTTCAATTGTTTCTCTATTTGAACAAGGATTCTTGCAAGGAGTGTAGCTGAAGTGTCCGCAAGGAGTGCGTTGACAGGGGGCTCAGGTAGTTTAGCTTTTGTTCTCATTCACCCAAAGGTGTAGTTGGGCATAGGAGCCGTTCAAGGGCTGTGAAGGCCGAGTGAAATCTCAGGGTTGCGAACCTAAGAAGAGTATTTGAAAGACTGCTGCTGCAGGAGTGCGCAAGGTCAAAGTTTTTCAACACCGAGGAGTGTCTAAAGGTTGCCACAAGGAGTGCACGCAAGGAGTCTTTCCTAAAGACTCAGAGTTATGAGAAAACCCAGGGAGGATAGGGATTTCAAAATTCGTTGGAGGACAACGCAGAGAGGTTGTACCTTGAAGGTTTAAGCAGGTGTTGTAAGTTCACACTGCAGGTGGATGAGCTCTGGAAGGGACACTTAGTCGTTTCGTAGATAGCATCAGGAGGAATAGACGGTCGGTATTCTCCGAGGAGGATTCGTGACATCCCGTGAGTCGTTAGATCTCACAGGGAAGAAGGGGAGATATGTGAGTATTCCCAAGAGGTTCTAAGCTCAGGAGGGGTAGGACCATAGATCCGAGCCACAAGGGCTGTCAAATTTACATGTGAATTCGCATATCAGGGTTTCGTGGGTCGAAGCTCCGTAATATTACAACAGGAATCACAAAATCGTGATACACGATATCCCGACAGTCAAAGGGATAGTGTGGAGCCACAAGGGTCAGAGTGGGAGAAAGGTGGCATGAATTATCAGAGTTTCATGGAGAGAAGTTCTGAAACAATCACATTAGGATTCGCGATATTGCGAACTCCGAAATGCCGATGGAGTGAAGGACCGTTGAATAGTCAACTCGCACATGCATCGGGGTTTCTGTATATTGGGAGTTGGGAGTTGGTAAAGTGAGTTGTTTGATATCGCGAGTGGCGAAATCGCGATAAGAAAAGTTCTAAAATAGAAGGGAAGGTTAGCGTTGACTGTCGTTAGGTCTCAGGGACTCGAGGGTACAATGCTCGACCACTGACCTCGTGAAGTCGCGAAGTCCGATCCTCTGACTGTAAAGAGGAGATCCCGTGTAGATTTCTGTGGGTGCAGATTTCTCGACAGGGAGATAGAAGAGTGTTACAGTTCTTCGGGCCAAGGAAGAAGAAAAGATCCTGAGCTGACGTAGGCCTTCCTACCTGCGGGTTGTGAGGAAGGGCGTTTGGCATCACATACGCTCAATTTTTACTCTTCTGGGAATAAGGGCATCTGTAAGGCTTGATGTTAGGAGGAACACTCATAGGAATTAGGTGAATAGCATGATCATGATTTAGAGTGGGTGGAAGACCTTTGGGAATATATTCAAATGCTTTGGAATGCTTATAAATGATCCCTTGGATATATAGGGGAAAGGATGGCTTAGATGTTTGAACATCTAGTGAGCATATTCGTACAATTACACCCTAATGCCTCTTTTTCAATAATTTTATCATGCCATTAGAGCTTATCACCTTAATAGGTTTCCCTGTGATACCCCTTAACTCAGTTTCTTTTCCTTCCAATGAAAAATTCATGAAAAGTTCTTGAAAATTAAAAGCCATTGATCCCAATGATTGTAACCATTGGAATCCTAGTATGACATCAACACCACCCATGGGTATAACAATCATTGGACTATTCATTACATATTACCCCATAGTAATATTGATCTTATTTCATTTTCCAGAGAAATTGATAGTTCTTCCATCTGCAATCATTACTTGAAACTCTGGCGCTGGATATATAAATCAATTGAGAGATTTGGCTAATTTATAGTGAATGAAATTATGATTACTACCAGAATTAATTATGCCTATTATATTTTTCTTTTTGATATATCCTTCAATATTGAGGGTTTGAGGAGTGCTAATTCCATTCAATGCATTACATGATATTGTGGGTGTCAACTCTTCAAAATAAATCTCTTCTACGTTTTCATCTTGAGATGGTTCATGTTCTTGTTCTTCTACCTATTCACAATCTATGTAGAATAATTTCTTCTCACCACACTTATGTCCCTTACTGTACTTGCTGTCACAATTAAAGCATAAACATTTTCCTTTTATTTCCTCCAATTTTTGAGGTGTCAACCTTGTAGGTTGAGATGTTTTAGAAGAAGGAACATTATTCTCTCGATAGATGTTAGTAATGGTCCATCTACTAGACGCAGCCATATTTTTACTTTCAACATTTCTCGCCACCCTGAATGCATTCTCCAATTATTTGGGTTCCCAAAAGTGAACCTCATGTTGAATGTTGTCCTTTAAAGTTTCTATGAATACATCAATTAGGTGCTCATCTGGAATATTTTTTACCTTTATATTCAATATTTGGAAGTTCTCAATGTGCTCTACAACTGAACCCGTTTGCTTGAGATTTATCAGTTGGCTAAAGAAGGTATGGCTCCTTGTATCCTCATAGTGTTCTATCATTTCTTTAGTGAAAATTTTCCAAGTGACGAGTTATTTGCGAGAACAAAGCCATTGATACTACACAAATTGATTGGGTTCTAAATATAAAGAAACAATTCACACCTTTTGTGTATGTGGCACATCATGTAGATCAAAGAATTGATCCATCTGAAGTACCCATGTGATTGGATCCTTGCCATCCAACTTCCTCATATTGATCTTAGGAAAGTGGTTGGTCTTCAACCCAAAGTTGGAGTTTCTCTATTATTGATTCATCTTGTGTCCTCATCATGAATTTCATGGGATACATTTTCACTTTTAGGTGTCCTCTCTATTAGGATTTTTTTCAATATTTCCATGATATCCCTTTTTAAAACATCCATATTAGTATCCATTATTGCCTCCAACTTATCTTTATTTGAATCAATCATCCCTTGTGCTTCATCTTTTGTTACTTTCTTAGTTTGTAAATCATTTATGTCCCTGCACATTTCTTCACCTTCATCAAGAGTCCAAGTAGGACCGTCTGGAGGCTTATTTGGTGTAGAATTTCCATTTTTTGGTGGCATGTTGGCCAAGTATTACTTTTAAACCTTGATTTCTAGGTGGTTCTACTAGACGATATTTCTTCTGTTGTATCTTCAAAATTTTATCTCTTCTAGGTATGAAAATTTCTTTTTGTAGTTATATGATACCTCTTCTCTACAATGGCATAGGTCTGATCAAAATTGAATGTGCCAAGTGGAAGTTATGGTAACTTCCCCACACCTTGTTGATTTGTATCCCTTCCAGGAGAGCGACTTGTAAAGTGTTCCAAGAGCACAATAACTGATATTTGATTCTGAAAATTGTCCCAGAAATGCTACAGAGTATTCAATGTGAAATGAAAATGGTCTCACATAATTTGGATACTCACTGAATAAGATATCACATTTTTATTTGGAAGACTTGTTTGAGACTAGTTAATATGACTAGTCAGATACCCTATCTTGCACATGGTGTATTTACAAAAGTAGGATGACCCAGAAGCATAAATGTTTATCACAACTACCTTGAAAAATTTATGACTATCCTCCTAGTTTCATGGTATGAAATGTTACATAAAAACGTGTATATTGAAAATTATGCAATGAATAAATTCAGGATTACTCCAAAACCATATCTTACATAGGATATATCTCCGAAAGTATAAGTCCACATGAGCTTAAATTTGAGCAACACTTACCTTGATTTGTCTATTAAATACCCTCTAAGTGGTTCCTTCTGAAACATCGTATAAAAAAAGTTATAGAAAAAATTCCAAGGTTTCATAGATGTAGCAGCGAAACCCCAAGACCTTGAGATATGATACCAAATGTTAAGAACCAAATATCAAAATAGCATAAAAAAACCTCAGAATAAGTACTCAATGCCTTGAAAAAGACAAAATTTCATATAATAATCCTCTTCGATGGGGAAACCTCCTTATACACCACATAAATTTCCAAATGCAAGATGATTCGAAATGAAAAGTCATCAAAAAAAATTCTCATCGTCAACATCAGTAGAAACTGAACATCATCATCATCTGCAACACGAAGGTGCAGTAGCATCATCATCATCATCAACAAAAACACAAAGTTGTAACATCAACATCAACAAGACAAAGCTGGAACAACAACATCAACATCATGAAGCTAGAATATCAACATCATCAACACCATGAAGCTAGAACATCAACATAAAAAACACGAAGCTAGAATATCAACATCATCAACATCATGAAGCTGGAGCATCAACATAAACATTTGTGGCACTCTAACAAACCATCTTTGCCGGACCTTTGGGATCTGCTCAGGAATCATAAGATTCCTTAGGATATAAAATCCTAATAAGCTACCACCTAGTACTCTAATAGAACGCCCTTACTAGGCCTTTGGGATTTTCCCAAGAATCATAAGATTCCCTAGGATATAACATCCTAATTGAGATACCACTACTGACCATAGCTGGAATATACATGCACAGGTACTCTGACAGATAGTCCTTACAGGACCTTTAGGATCTACCCAGGGATTATCAATCCCCTAGGATATAAAATCCTAACTTAGCTACCCATTGTTAGTTAGGATACCATAGTATCATCCACATCACTCCCCCTTTTGAGGGAGGTCCTTTCAGAAAACACCAACTTATCTCAAAAGTACTCAAATTTCACATGAGATAGAGGTTCCATTAACACATATGTAACCTACTCATCTGTGCCAAGATAATGGAGCTTTGTAGCTTCCTTCTGCACCATGTCATGAATTTAGTGGTACCATATCTCTATGTGCTTCATATTATCATGGAACATTGGGTTCTCTGTCAACTTTATGCAACTCTGGTTATTAGATAGAATCATGGTAGCTTCCATCTCCAGATCAAACATATATGTCAAAACATTTTGAAGCCATGTGGCTTCACAACTGGCAGAACATGCTGCAATGTACTCCGCTTCTGTCATGTTGAGAGAAATATTGGATTGCTTCCTGCTTTGCGATGAAGTCATGGCTAACCCAAAGCTGAAACAACATCCTAAAGTGTTATTTCTGTCTGAAGCACCCAGCCCAATCTGAATCAGTATAGCCATACAATTTGAAGTCACAATCTCCAGTATGACATAGTCCGTAGTCCAACGTACCCTTAAGGTATCTCATCACATGCTTTGTAGCTACAAGGTGAAAACATCTGGGCTCCACCAGATACTGACTCAAAGTGTTCACAACAAAACATATATTTGGTCTGGTATTCGTGAGATACATCAACAAACCATTCCTCTATCTATATAGAGTAACATAAAATATTTCTGACGAAGTATCAACCAATAACTTCATATTCATCTCCATAGGAGTGGACATGGCTCTACATTCCATCATATCGAATCGCTTTAGAATTTCCACAACATACTTTCCTTGATTAAGGAAAATCTCTTCTGCGATCTGCCATACTCCAAGACATAATAAATAGTGCATCGGGCCTAGGACCTCATTTCAAATTAAGCAACAAGATTCTTCTTACAATATGTGATGATATTTTATTCATCTGTCAAGAATAAGTCATCCACATATGGTAGCAATATAACTAGTCCATCATTCTCAATCTTGAAGTAAATTTTGGGATCAACTTTACTCTTGGTAAAGCCCAAGATCATAAAAAAACTATCAATCCTGCCATACCAAGCTCTTGGATCTTGCTTCAACTTGCTGACATGAGTCTTCTTATCATGTACTTCGAAACCAAATTTTCACATCACATTGTACCAACCTGGTACACTTTCTCAGTTGCAACTTAATCTGGACAATCATGTGTTGGATCTATGTACTTTATGAAAAACACTATTTATGTCACTGCCTGAGAGTAAATACTCTACTCTCTCTGCAACTATTCCTATGGGACTGGGACTCTACACCTATAGTTTCTCTAAAGATAAGAATGACTCCTCCATTCCCACTTTGGCTGATGAACTCTGAGAGTAACTCTTCTACTCTACCACAACAACATATTTATATTAAACTAAGAGTGACTCAATAACTAACACCTAGGGTAGCTTATCCTCTTTCTCTGGAGATAACTCAATATTTTATTGTAGTCATGTCTCCATGGCCCAACTCATGTACTACACCAACTGTCACTAGAGATAAATCAATCTCAAATACAAGGATTTTCATACCTGCTCCCTCTGAATCTCATATTGTGTCAACTTCTTTTAATGAATCAAGTTTGTTCTATATAATATACTTCTTCTGATTACTGGAGAAATTGTCTCATCATAGTATTCTCCCTCTTGTTGGGAGAATCCTATGGACACAAATCAAGATTTTTACATCTCTATACTATTATCTTCAACATGCTTGATTTGTTAGATCAACCTTGGAAGTCACCACTGACTTCCCTTCTAGTCTTAAGGAAAAATCCACATCCCAATCCTTCTGACTGGCTTCCTCCTCTATCATTGAAACAAGGGAATCTTATCAAGAGATTACATGTCTCCTAGAGATCTCTTAAGCTACTATCTAGTCTTCTCAACTCATGGCATATGTCTACCAGTCCTGGAAGATGTCTCTTTTTCCCATCCGATCTTTTCTGAGATTAAGCTTACTCCGAGTCTTGATTTCTTCTAAGTCTACAAATAATTCATAGTATCTATAGGATAGAATTGGTTTTGAATACCAAGTATTAATATGAAAAGATGAGTCATACTTCAAACAAATTCTACTTCCTATAAAGGTGGCTTTATTATCCATTGACCAAGTCTACTGTGAGTTCTATTCTAATGTTCGGTCATCTTTGGAGCCTTCTGCTCCTTACAATCAATCTCCATATGAGATACTCTGTATCTCAATTAAAGTATATTATTCTTCATATTTTTTTGTACATGGGTGTATACAATCATGTATATAGCTTGGATAGTCTGCTCCATGTCTCATCTAATATGTTTCCTCTTGTAATCATCACTATCTCTTCCTCAAGGTTATCACCTGTGACCTTCCTGGAACAAGAACACCAACAAACACGAATAATACTCTTTATAATAATAATAATAAAATAGTGAGAACAATTGTCACAATAGCTCCTTTAGAGATATCACTTTTGGCCTGCTTGAAACAAGGGTGAAAAGTAAGAAATACGATAATAAGGAATGATAGAAACACTCTTCTAGGGTTGTGATTAATCATTCCTCCATGGTAACCTGGAAACAAAACAAGAAGTTTCTCCTAAAGGAGATGTTAGTTATATCTAGTAAATGATTACAGTAAGCATTTATCTCAATATTGCTCACATGCCACCAAGTATTCAATAATAAAACTTTTCAAAGATTGTTATCATGACTATAATGTTTAGTAGTTATCAACCTTGATATGTGTAAATTTGAATCTTATCAATTTAATCATTCAAACCTGGAACCTGGAGTATTTTCCTCAAGAATGAGTGTTTTTATTTTCTTCTAAGTCTCCTTCACTCAAGATGACAAGTACTTTCTTCAACCTGTCTTATGTACTAAGACACTATGCTATCTTGACATAAATTTGAGTTAGGGAATAAACTCTATAATCTCAACTTTAATCAATCTAATAATTTGACTTTAATTTTGACCAATGGTTAGTATGATAACTTCAACAGATCAAAATTCAACCTGGATATTCATAAGATTACAATATAACAAGTAGAGGCATATCAAAGTAATCAAACCCGGGGTGCATAGTTTCTCTGAATGTGTTGGATATGAGATCTCTTTGGATGTACAATTGTTGTTTAGAAAAAAGATCCTTTCTCCTGCAATAACCCTTTAAAATAATGATATAGTTTAAACATATGTAAGTACATACCACTGGCAGTATCAACAGGTAGTGGCACCATCTGGTAGTAGTGGCAAGTATTAACAAACATTTAAAACTTCAAAGGTGCTTCAACTTGTAACTTAGAGTAGCTAGATATTTTCTAGGGTAAGGCGCACTAGGAAAATAAAAATCAGTCCCAACACTTCACAAAAATTTCACTGCAATTGATACTGCAACTAGTGCTGCAACTGGTGTGAAGGAATTGGAACTAGAACTGCAACTAATACTGTAACTGCAACTGGTACTACAACTGCAACTACAACTTAGGGTTTTATGAGGAAACCCTATTTTCTCAAAATTTAATTTTTGGAATTATGATCTAGGGAATAGATTTGCCCTCCTAGGTTGAGTTTCTAGGTGTGGTTACTTTCTTCAACGTCCTCCTCAAACAAGGAAAACATCACAATTAGGGTTTATGCAGAAACCCTAATTCTGTAGTAACAGTAATACTGAAAAATGGATTTTGGAGAGGGTGCACTGAGGTTGGTCACTTCTTATAAACTATGAGTTGGTCTCTTTAAGGCATGATTTGATACCATGTTGAAGTTTTACTTATACAACTAGCAGTTACGGTTCTTATTTAGTATTATAATCATTTATCACATTATTTGCATAAATAAGATCATCGAAAGAGAGGAAATCATTGAAAAAATAGAGACACATAGATTATCCTGGGAAACCCTCATGGGGGAGAAAAACGAACAATAACTTCCTCAATATATATAGAAAAAATACCAAACAAAAGATCCTCCTCTAATCCTTCACTAGGAAGAGTAGAACCCTACTTAACCAAGAGATACCAAGACATAGACCAAGAAACCCTCCTTGACGTCACACTTAGCTGCAGTAGAAGTTCCTCCTCCAAGACTTGCTCACTATAGAGATGAGTGTGTGTAAATGAGGTACTGACCTCCCATATAAATAGTGGTCTGGCCAACCTATAATTAGGTCTGGGCCGACCTATCACTTTACTCTCTTAATTTACATTTAATTGTCAAGGAACACAAGGGATGACTTTTCCAAAGGCACAATAGGGCCTAATTAATAAATATAATATAATAATAATATTCAACATTCCCTCTTAGGTATAATATTCCTCAAAGTTACAATATTTCAACAAATAGTCTCTAGGAAAATAAAAGGACATGCCCATACGGGAAACTGAGCCAATATATTGATCATAAGTGTTTTGATAAAACGTCTAAGATTTTTCTGAACAAAATTAAACTTCTGTCTATTGGTAACGAACTTGTAATATAATCTATAAAGTATAATCCAATCAACTTCCATCAATCCTCATGAGTAACTTATAGTTGAGTGGTATCCGGGACATTCCTCTAAGCAACTGCAGACATCTGATGAAGTCTTTATGCCCATGTAGCGACGCTCTTGGCACTAGCATATTTGGCCCATTTTGCGATGGTTGTTTCGACGCTTATGCGATGTTATGTCATTGATATGGCGACGAATTTGGAGTCTCTAAAACTTCAGTTTAGGTGACGTGGCATTTGCGACGAACTTGATCAAACTTCGCATAAGCGACGATATAGGCAAACAATCTTAAACCAACTTTTCGTCTAAATTGCGATAACAACTTTTGTAGTTAAACAAACACATCATTAGAAGTTGTCGTCGCCTATTCGACAACAAATTTTTGTTGTTTATGTAGCTAAACCGACGCATCAATAGAAGTTGTTGTCGCCTATTCGTCGACAATTTTTTGGTGTTTATGTAGTTAAACCAACGCATCAAAATAAGTTGTCATTGCCTATTCGATGACAACTATTCGATGTTTATATAGCAAAACCATTGCATCAATAAAAGTATTTGTCTCCTATTCGACGACAACTTTTCGATGTTTATATAGAAAAATCATCGCATCGATAAAAGTTGTCGTCAGATATGCGAAGACCAAAATTTATTTAGAGAAAAAATAAAAAATTATTTTGGGCATCAATTTTGATATTAATATTAATATTAAATCCCAAAGGGTATTGCATGAGCCCCATATTGATTTCATAAAGCCTTGGGACTTCTTTGATGGAGCTTATCAAGGCTCTCCAAAAATGTGTGGGGATGGAGTCATACTCTTTTTAGATCATTACCACTTCTTCTCCTTAAAATATGGAGCAGGACTGGGAGCAAATAACATGGTTGAATTCT
>SNQJ01S0073209.1:45016-72712 GCA_010110895.2 Picea sitchensis | reverse complement strand
ACTTTGTCACTTAGCAACATTATTATTCATGCTCTTCATAATGAAAGGAAGTTACTATAAGAATTTCAACTTTGATGAGCTGTCAAAGAGAATTTGTACTCCTGATATGACCCAACAGACATATATTTATTTAAAATAATAATAATAACTGAGATAGCTTGTGCCCCTTCTAAAGGAGAAAGCTTAAGGGGTTGATCATTCAATATAAGGTTATATCTCTTACTCTAATATAATCTTTTATGTCTTATGTGGGTGCAAGAAGTTTATGGATGTGTTGTTGTGTCTTTGTTGAGCATTTCATATGGTTGTTACATATACATCAGATCTGTCCTTGACTGATAACACTTGTTGTTTGGTGGTTTTTTCACATCTTCTTTATCCATTTTCAAGTTCTATTTGTTTCCTAGGGTCCATATCCCAAGCACAAGACACCGGGTCTTGCTTGGATTCTCATGTTATATCTTAAAAGACAAAGAGAATATGATTATGTAGATCTAGTTCCCACAAAATAAGAACTGACACCCCAAGATAATTATTGAGCCCACATATCAAGTTTGACTAGGTCAACCTTAATCACACCTTTTAATACAATACAAGTATAAAGAATATGACTCTAGCCATAGTTACAATTAGTAATAATGATACACGAGCCATGGCCACATGTAGAGATAATAGTGTAATAAATCCAATAGTGTTAGACTACCCCACTATTAGGGAATTCATGAGCTACAAATAATCATTTGATGGGTGACCATCTGAATATGAAGGGATTTTCCTTAACATATTGAAAAAAACCTTATACTACAACATCCTTCTCAACCATGATTACATAGACGCTATTCATGTCATCATCTCTATCATTTTTTGGTGATGCATTCCCCCATGAGGCTTACATAATCACTATTGACCAACTCACATTAGGTAAACAATACCAAAGTTCCCCTTCATCTTATTATTATAATTAACCATATTCACCTCTAAACAAGTCAATAGGTGAATTATATGTCAAAAACATCTACACTAAGAAACTTCTATCACTAGCCTTTCCTTCACCAACACCTTCCCTAGTGATAATTGATCTAAATTGGATCCACGAAAAATATTGGTTATTGGTTCAGATGTTATCAGGTTCAATACATGAATAATTGTAGTGGTAGAAGCAAGGATCATGACTATTGACAATGTAGGAGATGGGGTTGATGGCATGAAGGGACCCATGCTATGCCAGCTAGTGTCCGCACCCATGATCTAATATTATATTCCCAATTTAAGCATGGAGAAAAATAAAAATAAAAATGAGAACCATACTAAAAATATTAATTGGAAAAGACAAAGGAGAAGGCCAATGCTAGGCTTGGGGTAAGTTCTGGAGTTGGGGGACAACTAGCCTTCTAGTTGAACCCCTAGTATTGTCATCCTTCAATACATTCATGCTCAACTATTTTGTATGGGTTCTTTGGTTGAGACTAAGAGGAAATGTTGTCCAAATTCCCATGTGAATACTAAGAATGAGCCAAAGAGATAGAAGGATTTGTAACCTTCAAAATTATCAAGAAATAAAGGATTAATCAAAGTCAATTAAATGGTGTTTTTCCCATTTGGGTTTCCAAAGTAAATAATGTGTCACCGTGTTATGGATTTCTATGTGATTGTGGTGTAAATAATGATGATATATACTATAAAGGGAATATTTATCTAGTTTAGAATTCCTCATTTAAATCCAAAGTGTTATTTGAATTACACTCCTCTCCTATGGTGGTTCATTATGGCTTTCAGAAAACATATGATAGGATTAAGCATTCTTTGTTTTGGAAAGGCATGAAGGAAATCCACAAATTTGAGGCAGAATGTGATACTTGTCAATGGTGAAAGTATCTATAATATTCTTCGCAAGCGCAACAAACTAAATCTAAAGAAGAAAATCTAAATATAAATCCCACACAAACAATGCCCATCATCTCCCAAGATCTTATATCCTTGGGTTGACATAATAAATGAGCAATTAATTTAACCATTGTTTTTAATAGGGAGATTATTTGACCCATTAGGCTACAAGTTGCACTCTTAATCCATTTAAATTCCCACCATTAGAATCATTGATACATATTAATCATAAAAAATATATCAGTATTTCACTGTCCTTATAGATACTATGTACATATTCAAATGAATAAGATGACAAAAGTTTGGAACTCTTGAAACCCACAAACAAAGCGGTCTGATACAAACAAGCATGTAAAATTTAAATCCAAACTTGAACAATTCAATATCTTAAATTTCACGTTTACCAATGCCTTCAAATACCAAGGATGATATCCATGGAGCCACAAATTGATGCAGAAATTGTATGTCAAGGCCAATAGAACCAATAAAACCAAGGAGTATTGAATCAATATATATCAAGACTAAGAGAGGATGAAATTATCATTAAGTGTATACTCAAATTACATTCACAGATATATACAAGCCATATACATATCCTTGTATATATTATTAGATGAAAAAGTACCCATACTATCAATGAATTATATGCATAATTACATGTTCAACTATATAATGTACATCTAATTGTCTTATAAAATTATTACACATCATCAATTTCTTTTAGTCCTCTTTTGTGTTTTCCAGTTCTTAAGTAATTCATCCATCTCCATGTCTTTGTTTACTGGGTGCTCTTCAACATTTTATGTTTCTTCAGTCCTTTCACACCGATCACATCTGGTATCATACCCATGACATGGAGGCTGTTGTGAAGGGCCATCACCTACGAAAACAAAAAATATTAAATTCATATGGCCAATTTTAAAATATCATTGAAGTAGTGTTGACGGGGAAAATTGTCTGTCCGTCAACTGGAAGAACAAGTCTGGTCTGGGGTTGTCCAAGTAACCCAAGTCGTTTGGTGCAACTTGTTCTGATGGGTTTAATGGCTCCATTAGCCAATCAAAAATCTTAAAATAAAGACAAAGGGATAATTAACTAATGTTAAAAACTATACTATATATATACATACTCCGATATAACTATTGTAAATGTGTTTAAACAGAAAAATAAAACATAAAAAATCTCACTTATGAACAACATTTACAGTTTGCAAGTTTTACTAGAAACTTACAAAATCAATGTAAAAATAATTGTTCTTGAGAAGCATATAAAGAAAGCACATTTAATTTTTTTTTGTTTTCTTTCTATAAATCTAAAAGAACTTGAATTAATTAAACTACGAAACACAGATGTACAGATAGTCAAAGCTGATCTAAGCTTTCTGGTTTCACTAATGCATAAATGCTAGAAATTAAAAACACAAGAAAGCTAACCTGATGTTAGTTTGTGAAATGTATCCGGGATTCTGTGTGAATAAAGAGCATCCATCTACCACGCCTATGAGGTAAATCTGCAATAGACTTATAGTACAAATGTTTTGAACAAATTCATAACCTGTACTGGTAACCAAAGTTTAATAACAGAATAGGAAACCAAAATTAATCATGTGATCTTATAATCGTAAATGATTACAATCAGGTAAATCTGAGTGTAACACATTCATTTCATTGTTCGTTTAAATATCAAAGAGAAATCCTAATATTCAAATCGAAGAAATGATCACAGTCTCAATATATGTAACACCAAGTCATGAACGATATTATAAAATAGATATCCTAAAGCATAACATATCAAGAGTCTAAAGCTACATGACATATCAATATATCAAGATTATATAATAAAAAATAGTAATGAAACTACATTTGCAATGGACTAAAGCTGAAAGCTGCACGCTATTCCATAAGTCTCGAAAATCATTCCTTCATAATTGGTTACAGGCCAAGATTCCTTTCCTTTACAAAATATAGAGTATTTAAAGAGTTTTTTTTAAATCTAAACTTCCTATCTTCTAAGATAGGATCATATCTCATAAGATCAAAACATTGCAAATATAGAGGGCCTAGAGCCACTCATGATCAAACTATATCTTCAAAATTTATGAAAGTTTTTTCCTATTTACAAAATAAACCAAAGGAGATACTAATCAAATAGATCAAGCATGTTCCATCCCATAAGATCAGCATCATATATACCATGACCTGAAAAATGAAATAGGAACAAGTTAGGTATTTTATCAACAAATAATTAATAAATTTTATATGAAAATGACTTGGTTACAAAATCTCATGATTCTATAGCCAGTCTTATATTTGTAAAAGAAATCCAAGTTTAAATGATTTGATTTTCAAAAATAACATGGTTGTAATAAAGATCGTGTTATCATTTAACTAATAACTAAACAAGGATAAAGATATATCATAATTTATTATGGACTTCACACTGTCTGCATTCTTTATCACAATGTTTCATGTGTTTTTAAGATGCTTGGCTTGTCTCTGTTCATTTGCCTTGAGTTCATGGTTTTATTTTTCCAATGATTCATTGTGAACTATGAGAGCTTTGATTCTTTCTTGGAGAATGGAGATATCAGTATAGTACTACCCAATCCAATGCAAGCAGACTTCGCAATGCACGTCAGGGGAGATCTGTCGAGGGAGCATATAATTGGGTGCAAGAATATCAATGCTACCTATTGTTGGCCCTTGACCGAGCTTAATACCAGTAAACCCCTTTCTATCCTTGAGACACAGTGGGAGATTGCTAACATAGTCGAATGGTTGATTAAGATCCAGTTTGGGACAATCTGGATCTTCCTCTGCGAGAAACCTTTCAATCTCAGAGTCTGAATCCTCATGGATATCGATCGAATCGATCAAGCTCACATGAGGCTTGGATCGATTACGCAGAATTCTCGAAATGAGTCGACCAACCTTCTTATTATGAAACCCTAACATAACTTGCTTATGTTTTGATTGTTTGCGAGGGTCTTTACTATCAGAAATTACAGTGGCTTTAAGGCCAACAACTAACTCATGCACATGGGTTCCATTTGACTTGGATCCAACATTATGTTTCCCAGGTAAAAACTAAACAGGTATTACCTCATGATGAGGGTTTTTCTTCAAATGATCTAGCTAGACATTTGAGAAATCACAATGCTTCTCTGTCATAGGCTGATCCATCATATGTGTTTCTATAGGAATCGCTATAGAAAAACCATTTCGGGCTAAGAACCTATCCTAGTCATCACCCATGGTTTTCAAACGATGAAACAACAACATTTTAAATAAACCATGGTGAAAAAGGATAGAGTTGAGGCTCTGCTTCTTGTGTCTTTTTGACATTTTGTACAGACTTCTTAGCAAATAAAATGACACAGTCAAATGGAAGCATATAAAGTGCATACAGAATCACACATGGTAAAGAAAAACTAGGCCATAATGGCCCTTACAGGTAATAAATTGTTTAAGAATTGATAACAGACCATGCCACGTAACCCTAAGCAAGGAAACATGAATACCTTTCTCACAACAATCAATCTTCCTAGAAGTTATGAAAAGACTCTAGGGCACTTCGTCAATTTTTGAGTTCTTAAACCACTTCTGACAGGATAGAGGAAGCCTCGTTGCTTCACTCAAAAACTCTTCAGTCAACTCCAGTTGAATGCCGCCAACCTTCTCTCTGCATCCATCAAACATATGGGCTAATTGTTTGGCCACGCGAAGGTTATACCCTTTGAAATTATTATTGAAAATATCCCAACCCTAGACTTTAAAGTATTCGACCACATCATCATGGGACAACAATGCTTGAGAGCCATTGGGCTCTATTCGGACTACAGGAGCCATTAAGGGTATGACCAGACTATAACAAGGGTGACTCAAACTAACCGTGGGTTTAAATGGCATAAGCAAAAGGAACCTGTTTGAGCGGATACCATGGAAACAAAATAGGTAGAACACATGTGCGATCGCAACATACACATGAAGGTCTCGGTTATGGAGTTTGAGCACTCCTGGTAATGAAAGCTCTAAGTACATAACACTACACAAACCCTTAACTCGTAATGAGAATCCTGTCACTTCATTCTACCAGCCAAAATGAAATACAAGATACAATTCTGGTGCATTTAATTCCCACATCATGTAATGGATACAGTCGATTTGCAAAGGATTGGAATGGATATGTTTTTACAAACCAAATGCGAATTGATATTTGGTATTATAGTTGATTTACAAAGAATTCAATAAATAAGCTTACAGTCCAAATGTTAATCAACATGGGTATTATATTGACATTCAAACAAACTTAAAAAGGAAAAATCATTCAAGTATTAAATAATATGTAAGTGCATTGAACCTTTAGAAACCATGTTTTGAATAGGGATATAATACAAAATTAAGTTTCCATGCTTGATTCATGCTTTCAATCATGAATCAAGCATGAAAACGCAAGATAAAAATAAAAAAGAATAATCAAACATATTTTGCAATCCAATAATCACCCCCAAATGGTAATATTTATAGGATGAGGTGTAGGAAGCTATAGGAAGTGTCATTTGTCGTTCAAAATAACAAAAACATGTAGGGATACCAACAATGGCAACTTATTGGGAGAAACAATTATCTCTGCATCACTAACGAGTTCATGTTAGGACTGATTAGAATGATTAAAGATTAAAGAACAATTTAAAGGAAATCGAGCATCCCAATCAAATTCCAAAAACATCACATAGCCCAACTTCAGATGTCTTTCTGTTCAAAGGAAATCTGGTGACAAGTTTTAATTACGAGAGCAACGATGTTTGATATAATGAATTTGATACTGTCGACAGGGCCGCTTCTTCCAGTAGGCATCCATAGCCTCGGCAGGGATGTCAATTAACCCACTCTGACGCCTCTACCCTATCCAAGAATTGTCAATTCAAAATCTAGAGCATTTTTCTATTAATATCAAAGTTATTACCGGATAATTTTCTTGAACATGACATTGCTTCGCTGCGGGCAGGCCTGTTCAGTACCTCGACAAAGTTGTCTTGGCATCATGGATGAATTTACTCACTGTATGTAGACCTATTCAGTATCTCGACAGGTTTATAGACACTTCCCACAACTCTCTAGAAATTATTTATCATTTGATATAAATTTAATGATCTTTAGAAGAGAGGGGTGATGCTGAAAATTTCCGTTTTCAGAACACTTGATATTTTCGAACCTTAATTTTCGCTTGATGACCTTCATAATGATCAGAAAATAGTTTTTTTATAAGAATAAATTTTCGAGGACAGGAAGGCATACTTGAGTTGTTTTCTTTAAAAATAGGGACAACGTAAAGAACTTTAATGATGATCGTGTATGCTCATGATTATAAAGTGAAACCAGAAAACCTACTTCGAACAAAAAGTTTCATTAGCTAGGTTGATTTTCGGCGATTTACAACATTGATGCTCTAAAAAGACCTTGACTGTTGCTTCATGATGAAGCATTCTAGTTTCCCTTCATGGACTAAAAGGTGACACAGACATAATTTTAATTAGAAAGAGTGAAAACAAGCAAAATGAAAAGAACCAAAATCCAAAAACAAAAGAAAAATTAAAAGAAAATATGTATAGAGGTGAATCTGGAATTATTAGGAAAAATACCTTTTGAGAGCTTGGCCATTCACCAGGAAGGTGTCTGGCTGTCCCTCCAAATTGTGTAGACAGAAAGAGCTGGGACCTCAACGATTACAAATGATCCTAGCCACAGATTTTGGAACTTGGTGTGTTCACCTTTTCACTTGTGAGGTTTATCCCATTTGAGAACCAGGTCTCCTACCTCGAAGTTTCTATCCAAAGAAGAGTTTGAATCAAACCATCCTTTCACAATCTATTGATGCTGATCCAACTTCTTCTTTTCTTATGCTCTTACTTCCTCTAGTTTGAACAAGGCATTGATTCTACTTTCGAGAGGAGGGCATTCCTCTTCTTGAACTTTCTACGATAATTGCAAAGAGGGAAGCAAAACATGTGGAGGGAGAATCGCTTCTCTTCCATAGACAAGAAAGAAAGGGGAATTTCCAATAGAGGTTTTTGGTGTCACCCTATCAACCTAGAGTGCATTAAATAACGTATTGTGCCGATTTTTGTGGTTTTCAGAAACTGTCCTCTTGATGATTTTTATCAAATTTTTGTTTGTTGATTTTGTTAGGCCATTTCCTTGGGGGTAGTAGCTGGCAGAATATTTCAATTTGATCCCTTTTTCCAAGGAAAAAACATTCATATCAAGGGATGATAAGTAAGAAGCATTATCGAATACCAAACATTCAAGAATGCCAAATCTAGTAATGATATTCGAGTTAAGGAAAGATACTACCTGATTAGTGTTTACCACTTTCAAAGGTGCAACCTCAGACCATTTGGTAAAATAATCCATTGATGTAATGATGTATTTATGTTGCTTCAAAGAAGTGGGGTTAATTGGGCCTATGATGTCGAGACCCCACTTCTGAAAAGGTGAATCCACCGAAATAGGCTGCAAAGGGAATGCTTCCTTTTTCACTTGTCCAACAACCTTTTGGCAGATTATGCATTTGCGACATAATGCATGGGCGTCTTTAAACAACATGGGAAAATAGTACCCAAATATTAATACCTGTTGAGAAATGGTGTCTCCACCGAAGTGCCCACCAACTTCACCTATATGAAGTTCAGATAGTACTTTCTCTGTTTCATCCCTTTCCAAACAACGGATGAGAACACTATCAAAATTCTTTTGGAATAATGCGTCATTTATCAACTGGAAAGGTGCAGATTTTAGTCTTAATGCTCTTATCTTTTTTGGATCAAGATGGAGAGGATAAGAACTATGTGTTAAATAAAACTTAATATCATCAAACCAAGGATTAGCAACAACTTGTGTGCAACTGATTTGTTTTCTGTCATGCTAGTTTACAGTTAAGGAATTGATTTGACTTTCTTGTTCTTTAACTGAATCAACAACTATTTTACATAGGCCTTGAACTCTAACAATTTGTGCAGGGGTTATTTCGAGATCATATTCTTGTAATGATGTCATCCATTTTGCCCATTTTTCTCCTAGTTCTTTTTGTGCTAGTAAGTTTCTCACAACAGGGTAAGGAATGATGACTTTAGTTCTGGATTTCAGCAGATACAACCAGAAGTGTTTCACTACTTTGAAAACAACATACACCTGTTGATCTACAACTGGGTAATTCAGTAAAGCCCCTTTAAAAAATGAGCTCATGAAGGCAATGGGGATTTCATTTCTTTCAACATTCTTTTGAGTCAGCACAACAACATAAGATTGGTCGAAGGAGAAAGTGTACAAAGTGGAATCTTGCGAGAGATCGAGACTCATTAAAGAAGGAGCTTCTATTATGGATTTTATGATGGAGTCAAAAGCTTGGCTTTCTTGTGGTCCCCAACGATACTGAACATCCTTTTTAATCAAATTTTGTAATGATATTACCATTTATGAAAAACTTGGGACAAACCTTTTGACAAAATTAATCTTGCCCACGAATGACTGTATAGCTTTTTTGGAAGAGGGAGGGGAAAGTTTAGCAATATCTTGGGTTCTTTCAGGATCAATAATCATTCCATATTTGGACACTATGAACCCAAGTAATTTTCCTTTCTCAACTGCAAAGACTGATTTCTTAGGGTTGAGAGATATGCCATATTTGTGACATCATTCTAAGACATCCCTAAGGTGAGACAAATGATCTTTCGTTTTTTTAGAGAAAAAGGTAACATCATCAAGATAGACCAATATTGATTGATTTAAGAGACCACAAAAAGAGATGTCCATAGCTCTTTGAAAAGTGGATCTGGCATTTATAATCCCAAAAGGCATCTTTCTGTAAGCATAAGTGCCCCATGGGGTACTAAAAATGGTTTTGCGTTGATCCGAGGGAGACATGAGGACTTGGTTGTATCCCGAAAAACCATCTAACAGAGATAATCTTTCAGAACCAGAAACTTGTTGTAGTATTTGTTCCATTGGAGGAACATGATAATTATATTTGTTCGAGGCCCAGTTCAAGTTATGAAAGTTGACATAGAGTCAAATTTCACCCCTTTTCTTCCTTACAGGAACTAGATTAGACACCCATTGCGTGTGTCTCAGAAGAAAGATTATCTTTTCATTTAGTAATTTATTCAGTTCTTTCTTGACAGTGGGTTCCAATTTGGGGTGCATATTTATTAACTTTTGCTAAAAAGGTTGAGTTTGTGGTTTCATTGGGATGATATGTTGTATTATAATAGGATCAAATGTTTTTAAATCATTGTATATCTAGGAAAAAATGTCCTTGAATTATTTAAATTTTTTTATAAAGGTAGATCGTTCTTTCTCAGAGCATCTCGTTCCCAAATTGATATTTTGAGGATTATATTTAGATCCTATATTTATCATTACTTGAGTCAAGGAAGATATGTTCATTTTACAATTAACCAACCCTCTAAATTTATCATGCAAATCATAAAATTTTTCCAGTCTTATGAAGGATTTGGGAATAGAGTTTACCACATCGGACGTTGATTCAGAAGATATAGAATTTGATATTACCATGAAGTTGTAGAGGTTTTCATCGTGAGTGCCTTCATCAATAATTGCACCTTGGAAAGTGTCCTCAATATGCAAGAAGTTGATGATATGTTGGTCATCATCAAACACTCTCCAACTGGTGATGTTTTCCGGGATTGATGGCCTGAACAATAATTCAATTGACAATGAATTCAGAGAGAGACCTTCTGTGAGAAAAAGTTTAAAAGAAACATTAGCCAATAAATCAACTTCTGAATTACTTAATCTAGGAATAGAGTTTATATTAAATGCTGAAAATTTTTGTATTAGACTCCATACCTTTGTTTGGTAACTTTTTAGATGTGGTGATAGGAAATGTATGGAATTTCTTACTTGCCTGACCACGATTTCTGAATCACCGAATACCATTAAATTTCTTACATCCATATCTGCTTCTTTCCTGAGTCCTTGCAAAAGTGCTTCATATTCGACGATGTTATTCATGCACTCGAACTCCAATCGATAGGCAATGAAAGTTTTATTACCTGCAGGGTCGATGAATACACATCCTGCACTGGCTCCTTCTTTGGATTTGGATCTGTCAAAGTAAAGTGACCATATCTGAGCTTCGTCAACAGTGTTTGGCACATTTGGAAAAGTTGGTGACTGAGTATAGGCCATGAGTTCTGATTGTTTCTCGAGATCTGTGAAGGGGGAAAGTTCGTTCATGAAGTTACAGAATAAAGTGTTCATTCCCTTCATTTCGAATGAGTTGGTGGATGCAATAAAAGGTTCATTAAGATCATTCAGATCTATCACGATATGCTTGAGATAGCGTTCGCGGTTTATCCTGATTTTATTTGGCTTCCCATTTTCTGGCAACCACAAATGAGACCAGTCTGTGGTAAAGTAACCATGCAGTTGCTTGGACCAGTCCCTACTTAAAAATAAACCATAGAATTTTGGGATGTCAATAACAATGATGCCAATAATTTGGTGAACCTTAGGATTAGAAGATAACCTAACCATAACATTCTTAAGTTCACTGATTACCTTAACATTCGTCCGATCGAGCTGAATGATTTTGAGACTAGAAGGTTGAACTTCTGCATTAATTTTTTGGCAAACAGACAAAGGCATAACATTTGATGATGCGATGGAGTCCACCATGCAATTATGTACATTTCTATTGAAAATTTCAAAAGTTAATAAGAAAGGCGGGACATTTTTACAAGTGTTAACAACAAAATTCTGTTGATTTTTCATCATTGTCCCTAGAATTTTTTTAAATGCATTTGATACATTTTTTTTAGTTAGATCCCTTTTATCTAGAAGTTTAGATATCGTTTTAGTGTGGATCTTTTGGGCTATTTTAGAACTGATTTCTGCAGCTTTTTTGCTACTGGGATCACTGTTCTTACTGTTTTCTGCGATATTTTGAAGCATTTTCTGCAGAATAAGAGGAAATTTCAAAATCTTGTAAACATAAATATTAGCTCTCAAGTTTTTTAGATCTTCAATCAAGTCATATTCTAATACTGGGGCTGCTAAACTTTGTTTTATTTCATCTTGTTTCAACTGTTTTGGAGGCACATTATTACTCATTTCAGAAGGTGGTTCGCTCTATGTTTTGCTTCTCATGTTGTAAGGGTGGACAGTTTCGAAGTTTTCTTGAAAGATACTGTCAGAAAAGTTTCCGAAGATATTGGGAGATGAATCCTCTTCTTCAACTACTTCTTCAACTATGTCTTCTGAAATTTCAGGAGGTGCAAAATTATCATGTGCTTCAAGAATGGTTTGTAAAGCGTACTGCAAGCTTTAGAAATTGAGACCTTCAGTGGTCTGGTTTGGCCGATTGGGAGGAAAAGGTTTTCTGAAAGGGGGTTTAAAACTCCCTTTGCTTCAAGATGCATCCTCGACTGATCTCTTCAAGTTAATGAATTGATTTGATATTTTTTGAAAAGCTTTCTGCAAGCTTTCCAGGTCTAAAGTTTCCGGTTGGATTTTGGCTGGGTGAGACCTTGTAAGGATTTCTATTTTCTTCTTAGAGGATGAGGCTATTTCAACTTCACTATTGTCTTTCAAGCTTAATATATCCTTTTCAATTTGGCTTCCCTCTTCAAAGGATTCCAACAATGTATACTTTTTAGACCTTTTAACCCAAATTACTATATTGTTATGCAGGGCTTTGGTGTAATATGCAACAATCAGACACTCAACAGGCATTGAATTTGTGGGAATTTGATTCTTTAACGTAAGGAATCTTTGGTTAAAATATTTTAGTTTATTTTTAGGCTGGAGAGTTCCATAACCAGGACTTCAAGGGATTTATCATCTCCAAACTTCTCTAAGAATCATGTTTCAAATTTGTCCCAAGAGACAATAGTCTGGGGTTGTTGGGAAAAATACCATGTGGAGGCATTGCCCTCAAATGTATAAGGAAAGAGTCTGCATACAACGTCTTCATGCTCTACACTTCGGAGTCTAATGGCCAACATAAACTTCTTTATGTGATCTTCGACAGATTTCTTAGAATCCAGATCAAACTTAGGTAACCATTTCTCCAGATGTTTTGGCAATGGATGTTGAGGTCTAGGTACAACTATGACATATTGATCGATCTAGGGTCTGGTGAGATTATTTTGGTTTTCCATGGGTGTAGGTGGTGTTGAAGGATGAGATGTTTCATATGAGGAACTACTTTCGTCAGATGACTCTCCTCCTAAAGAGGATGGAGATGAATGAGGTGGGGAAGGTGAAATACCAGATCCTCTAACTCCAAGAGTAGGGGTTTGGGCAGGATCTGTGATATTATCTCCTAAAGGATTTAAAAGAATACCAGTGCCTTTAAGTTGTTCTCAGACATCCAAGAAATCTAAAGGTTGATTGAGAGGCCTACCAGGTTGTCTGATATGGTCCAAATCACTATGTTTCCTTATGAGTGACTGATGAACAATTTCTTATATGTCGGACCCTTGAGTATTTGGTGTTACTGGTTCAATGGGAATCTTAGGATTTTCATTCGAGGTAGTTTCAGAAGTAACTTTGATGTCTGAGTGACTCCATGTTACTATAGGGGAGCGAGTGTGTGGGGGTGGAGTCTTGCAACTTGCCAATGATTCATTGTGAACTGTGAGAGATTTGATTCTTGCTTGGAGAATGGAGATATCAATAGAGTACTGCCCAATTCAATGCAAGTAGACTTCACAATGCACAACAAGGGAGATCTGTTGAGGGAGCATATAATTGGGTACAAGAAAATCAACGCTACCTGTTGCTGACCCTAGAACAAGCTTAATACTAGTAAACCCCTTGCTATCCTTGAGACACGGTGGGATATTCTTAACATAGTCAAATGGTTGATTAGGATCCAGTTTGGTATAATCTAGATTCTCCTCTGCAAGAAACCTTTCAATATCGGAGTCTGAATCCTCATGTATCTCGATCGAATCGATTGATATCACATGAAGATTGGATCGATTATGCAGACTTCTCGAAATTAGTCGACCAACCCTCTTATTACGAAACCCTAACATTGGTTGCTTATGTTTTGATTTTTTGTGAGGGTCTTTACTATAAAAAATTATAGTGGATTTAAGGCCAACAACTAACTCATGCACAGGGGTTACATTTGAATTGGATCCAACATTCTGTTGCCCAGGTAAAAAATGATCGGGTATTACCTCATGACAAGGGTTTTTCTTCAAATGATCTGGCTGGTCATTTGAGAAATCACAATGTTTCTCTGTCATAGGCTTATCCATCATAGTGTTTCTATAGGAATCGCTGTAGCAAAACCATTTCGGGCTAGGAGAATATCCCAATCATAACCCATGGTTTTCAAATGATGAACCAACAACATTTTAATTAAACCATGGTGAAAGAGGCTATAGTCGAGGCTATGCTTCTTGTATCTTTTTGACATTTTATATAGACTTCTTAGGAAATAAAATGATACATCCAAATGGAAGCCTATAAAGTTCATAAGAAATCACACATGGTGTAAAAAAACTAGGCCATAACGACCCTCACAAGTAATAAATTGTTTAAGAACTGATAACAGACCATGCCACCTAACCTTAAGCAACGAAACAATAATACCTTTCTCACAACAATCAATATTCCTAGAAGTCATGAAAATACTCTAGGGTACTTCATCAATATTCGAGTTCTTAAACCACTTATGACCAGATAGAGGAAGCCCTGTTGATTCACTCAAAAAATATTTAGTCACCACCAACTAAATATCAACAACCTTCGCTCTGCATCCATAAAACGTTTGGGCGAATTCTTTGGCCACACAAAGGTTATACCCTTTGAACTTCTTAATGAAAATATCCCAACCCGGGCCTTTCAAGTCTTTGACCACATCATCATGGGACAACAATGCTTGAGAGCCATTGGGCTCTATTTGGACTACATGAGCCATTAAGGGTATGGCTAGACTGTAACAAGGGCTACTCAAACTAACTATGGGTTTAAATGGCAGAAGCAGAAGGAAAAAGTTTGAGCGGATACCATTGGAATAAAAACAGGCAGAACACCTGTGCGATCACAACATACACATGAAGGTCTCGATTATGGAGTTTGAACACTCCTGGTAATGAAAGCTCCGAGTACATAACACTACAGAAACCCTTAAATCGTAATGAGAAGCCTGTCACTTCATTCTACTAGCCAAAATGAAGTACAAGATATGATTTTGGTGTGTTTAATTCCCACATCATGTAATGGATATAGTCGATTTGCAAAGGATTGGAATGGATATGTTTTTACAGACCTAATGCGAATTGATATTTGGTATTATAGTTGATTTACAAAGGATTCAATAAATAAGCTTACAGTCCAAATGGAAATCAACATGGGTATTATATCGACATTCAAAAAAACTCAAAAAGGAAAAATCATTCAAATATTAAATAAGGTGTAAGTGCATTGAACCTTTAAAAACCATGTTTTGAATAGGGATATAATACGAAATTAAGTTTCCATGCTTGATTCATGCTTTCAGTCATGAATCAAGCATGAAAATGCAAGATAAAAATAAAAAGAATAATCAAACATCTTTTACAATCAAATAATCACCCCCAAATGGTAATATTTACAGGATGAGGTGTAGGCAGCTATAAGAAGTGTCATTTGTCATTCAAAATAACAAAAACATGTAGGGATTCCAACAAGTAGTTCATTAATATTAAGAAAAACTCTTCAATGTAATTATTTACCTGGTCCACTAGTCGACATCGTTAGAATGTCTTCCCTGTTCACATGATCTTCAGGTTGAGGAGGATCAACTACAACATTCTCTACCATTGAAATGACAAAATTTATAAGGACAAAACTGTAAATATATAAGTAATAAAAATTAGAAGTACAAAATTTATAAGTACAAAATTATTAAGTATATGATTAATATACAATAATTTTAGCGTCATGGGCCTCAGTCATAGGAACATATTGGGGCTGCACCCCACTGGGATGGGGCTACCGTGGAGCACTATGATCTTCTCACTACACTGCACTATCAATGCTTTGTTGTCTAGTACTAATGGTTTCGTTGATAGTGTTTCTCCCTTGATTAAAACAAAGTAATGCATTAAAGTTATGGATGATATCAAACACTTAGGTTTTTTATAAGTAATGAAAGGTTAATGCGAAATAATTTCTATTTACCTTATCCTACAAACTAGATCTTGGGGTCTGCACCATGCTTTTCCTACGATCAACCACAAATTTATAGCCTTACTTGTAACCAGGTTGGAGGTATTCCTCTGTGGTTTTAGTTCCGAAGTTGTCAACCTGCATTGCATAAGAGTATGTTTTTTTAATGTTTTTGGCTGCAATTACCTTAAATTTGTAAGGAGATATAAATACTATTCTTAATATCTTTGGGTACTTACGATTCATGACTATAACCTCGAGTAGCCGCCCTAGGCTAGCTTATGCTGGAAATGTTTGAAAATCCTTGCTTTGGTTTCCTTCGAAGTGTCAGGCAACCTATCATCAAAACTTTCAAGTATGTTATATATAACCACACTTCTATTTAGATGTAAAGAAAATTTAAGTTAGTATTGAAATCAAAATATTGTAATTTAACTTGGGGTACCAGTTATTTTTCCTCCTTGTTTTTTCAATATATTTTATTTTGCATCATCAATGATCGCCTTCCACTCCCTCTATGGAATTGAGGGAGGGAGTTGTAGTAGGAAAATTCTGCTATGTACAGGTGAATTTCCTCTTGGATGTTAGACCCTTATGGCCAAGACAAAATAATGTTAACTTTGAACACTGACATTTCTTTAAATGTAGCTAAAATAGTCAAACGAAAAGAGGAAGAAAGTATGAACACCTTTTTGTCAAGTTTGTCCTCGTTTAGTTCGGGTTGAGATTGATCTTCAATTCCTTCAACGCATTTTGCAATCCAATATACAACGAAGACAAAACATACTTCCTATTCTACCAATATTAGTTTAAAACTAGACTCATCCAAAGAGACAAGCCCATGCAAATGTACACAAACTTGAAGGAAACATGCCAAGCATATGTATTAA
Source organism: Picea sitchensis (assembly GCA_010110895.2). Lineage (NCBI taxonomy): Eukaryota > Viridiplantae > Streptophyta > Pinopsida > Pinales > Pinaceae > Picea > Picea sitchensis. The sequence continues at coordinate 55,749 of SNQJ01S0073209.1, read as the reverse complement.
TGAGAACTCAAAAGCGATAGTTACAAACCGTAGATGAATTCGCAGTAGCCTATCCAAGTCCTCCTCGTCCATCCCTTGCAAAAATCTCCCAAGACCATAGGTTTGATACCCTAAAGCTTTCTCCCAAGACAATAGGTTTGATACCTCAAATATCCACCATCCTCCTCCATGGAAATCCTTCATTATATAGAATTTGGAGGCTTAACCACCATGGAAAGGATCACTCATTAGATCCACTAAAAAGAGATCTAAAAGATATTTAGGGAGAAATATCTCTTAAGGATTTTAGGGAGGAAATATCTCTTAAGGATTTTAAGGAGGGAAATATTTCAACCATCCATGAGATCCTTCAACTTCCCTAAAAAATAGGAAACCAAATGTGAGGTTGATTCTCACACTTAATTAATTTATTTTTCATGAATATTAATAATAATCCACATGCACTTGATTCTCACACTTAATTAATTTCTTTTTCATGAATATTAATAATAATTCATGTGCACTTGGTATTTTGGCCTTCATGTAATATATCCCTCCTCCACATTGACTAGGGATTATGAAATAGGTTACTCCATGGTGGTAAGGTGTATGAGACACTTATATGACACTTACGACACTTAGGGAGAGGTACCTAGGTGTGCAAATTTCATGTGTAACAGAATTCCCCCTAAAGTGTGAGGTCATAAGAGAGAATGATGGCTGAAAATCTTTACAAATATTTAATGCAAGGGTGTGGAGTTGGAGAACATGGAAGAAGCTGCAAAAAACCATCAAACAATATTAATATATGTTCCATTTCTGAGGCAAGCATACCTATGCTTGGGATAAGTGATGACTCAAAGCATGGCCGCCGACCAATACACTGCGGATCCATGAAAAATATTGACTAAGGATATGGACACCAAAGATACAATGTAGATCCATACCTCCATGACATGAACTAATCATAGCCACGAAAAATACAAAGTGGAGCTATGAGATGATAAAACATAGCCATGGACCAATACAATGTGGAGCTATGTGATAGTATATATATCAACATGCTCAAATGATCTCCTTTCACAGCCTGGGAAAAGCAGATAGCAGACTGAATTATCAACCTAGAGTCTTCGTCCCAATCCCAATGTGGTAAGAATCTAGCCATGTGAATAGATGTTTTGATTTCAAACATGGTAGAAGCCACTTGATTACTGATCATTGCGGTAAACTATTAACAAGTGTGAGGGAAATCACCAATGATGCCAATTATTCCCAAGGTACCCTAGTACATTCCAACGAATGTGAATAAATGAGTTGAGGTCGAACATTCGTTGAATCATCCGATCAAAGGTAAATGATGTAAACCTACTGTCAGAGGTGAGGAGACCTGCCATTGAGGATCCCAAGGTACTAATTTATTTCTAATTCTAATTCCCAGATGATGTGTGGAAGTCGACAAGAAAATACTCGTCGAAGGAGGGCCTTGATGTATCCCCCATCAATGACATGAAACTGACATAGGAAAGTGATGTAAGATGGTGAATCAAATGAGTATGGAATTACATAGTAAATGGAAAGTGGTAATACTGCAGATGGATGGCTTGAAGTGAAACTTCCCTTCAACATAATGAGGCACGACAACTGACTTGGCAACATTGACTCGATGAGTACCAACAATGTAATGTGACGACAATAAGATCACTCTTCGACTAGATGAAAAAGTATGGCGAAACATGGAATTGGTATGACTCAGAGACATGTAGATTAACCAAATGTAAGATGAGATGAAAATAGGTTCCATGTTCAATAGAGACAAAATCTTCCATAAAGGATTCTCAAAAACTTGACCCACTTCCTTCAATTTCTTGCCCACCCAGATAGATGAGTACCTCTTTTTAATTTTATGAGCTCGAGGAGGGTAAAACATGCTTGATATAACTCACCTTTGGTAAGTTCCTCTTCCTTTGTTTAATGAACTGGAATAAGTAAGGGTTCGTTCCCATATGGGCCCTTCAATGCATGATTTTAATGAGTCCAGAGAAGGAAAAATCGATGGTTTTTCATGTTTAGAGAGTCTAAAAATAACTTAAAGGTGACTCCAGGATTTTCCTTTTTCATAATTTTAGTCTCGCGAGGCCGAAAAATAGATAAAATTCCACTGAAAAGACACCCTTTAAAACCTTTTAACGAGTGTGAAAGGAAGCAAGATCACTCGGTAATCGTTTCATGTTTAGAGAGTTTGAAAAGAGATTAAAGGAGACTCCATGGGGTTCCTTTATTACATTCTTATGTATTTATGAGCACAAGAAAGAACAAAGCCTAAGCTCATTATTGGTTTCATTTTTACACAATCTTGAAACAAAATTAAACATATGCTTGTAAATTCCCAACGTAATTTCCAAAGGTAGGGATACCCATGGATGGTTGGTACTTTTCCCCCAGCTTGAAAAGATAGTGTCCTAAATCTAGAATGATAATCAAAGGATGGAGACATGCCCCCCCCAATATTCATTTCATTCACCAACTTTGAGGTTGTCACCAATTTATGTACTAGATGGAGAAAAAGGATAAGGGTGAATGAAATGAAGGTTCAAATATGAGACCTAATGAAAGACTCGACTCGACATCTACGAGATCTATCTAAAGAAATGACTCAACGTCTACGAGATCTATCTAAAGAAATGACTCAACGTCTACGAGATCTAATGAAATACTCGACTCAAAGGGAGAGGTGACTATTTCATTTTTCAATGATATTGACATAGGAAAATAACTATGCTCAAGGCTCTAGGTTCAATCCAAAAGTTTTTTTTCCTTTTCTAACGAGATTTCTATAGAGAGGAAAAATATGCTTGTGGATTCTGTTTGATTTTTTAACGAGATTTACACAACGAAGAAAAACTATGCTCGTATCTTCTGTTTCATTTTTTAAAGAGCTTTCCACATAGAGGAAAACTATTCTCATGACCTCTGTTTCATTTTTTAACCAGCTTTCCACATAGAATCAAAACTATGCTTCTATATTTTGTTTCATATTTTAATGAGCTTTCCATAGAGAGGAAAACTACTATCATACCTCTCCTTCATCATGGCTTCAAAGAGGACAATTCTCTAGAAGGAATACATGTCAAGGGAGAAACGTCATCTATGGCTTCCAGGAGATCTTTGTTAGATGGAAGAAAAACACTCCGAAAGGAATACATGTTGACGACCTTGATAAGGGTAGGGAGATCTGGCTCTAATAGCCCTATCGAAGAGATGACCATTTCAACTATTAGATCTAAGTCAAGATAAGGGATATATTCCCTCTCATGTGGGGTTGAATTCACGGGGCAGGTCGTTGCATAATTGACTTGTGGTGGGGTAGACATCGCTGGCATGTAAGGACCGTTCAAGGAATATGAATGGTTAACCATTAGATTAGGGTCAATGAATTAAAGCTGGTCAATCGTTATTATGTTTCCATTGTGAGGGAAAGACATCACTCGAAAAGGAGTGGACACAAAAGATCTCATAGCATAGACATAGTCTCGCCCGAGGAGCAGTTTAAATTCCAAGGTGTCATGAATTGTCGTCACATCAACATAGACTAGTTTTCCTCCCAAAGTAACTAGAAAATAAGGAAGGATCCCTAAAGGTCGACCAGATCTTCTGTCAAAGGTCAACAGATTCTAAGTCACGGGCACAANTGGGGAACCAAAATATTGCCAAGCGTTCATGCATAATATGCTAACAGAAGCACCTTTGTCTATTACAATGTTAGGAATACTCCTATCACAAACCTGCATGGTGATTTGGAAAGGCACATAACAAGGAAGATGCGGTTCTGTCGAATGATTCCAATCAATAAAGATTATCTGATTGGTTGAAGGGGTTGCAATCGGGATTGACAGAGTGCCCATTTTTCTAGGTGAATCAATATTAACGAGGCAGACTTGAGTGACATCCTGACTCTTTTATTTAGGAGTTGGATTGAATGGTGGTGGAACTGGATCAACCACTTTTATTACACTCTTTAAGGAAGGAGTGGGATCGACCGGTGGTAGAACCAGATCAACCACTTTGGCACTCTTCAGAGGAGGATTGGGATTGACCGATGATGTAAACAGAACAACCACTTTGGAACTCTTCAAAGGAGGAGTGGGCTCGAATGATGATGTAATCAGAGTGACCACTTTGGCACTCCTCAAGGGAGGAGTGGGATCGACTGATGGAGGAAATAGATTGACCACTTGGGTTTCATTTTTCAGATGAAAAGTGGGGTTGATTGATGAAAGAACTGGATCAACTACTTTTGTTAGTGGTTCAACCAAGGATGAAACTAGATTGACCACTTGATCAACTAGACTGACCAGGGATGGAATATGATTGACAAATCCATCAACTAACGATGGATTGGGAGGAATCTTACGATAACCAGTTGGAAGTTGAAGCTTTTCCAAAAGAGAAGAAGCCTCGTTCATACGAGGACAAAGGTGAGATTAATGATCACCTTCACATAACATGCAAGGAAATTTGAAAGTTCTCTTCTTATTACCAACCTTAACACCACTGGTTGATGGGGCATCACCAGCATGGCCAGTAGGGGCCGGCGACGTGGAGGACCACATTTCTAAGACATTGGGAAGACTAGGGAAATCCCTCAGAAAGTGTCCACCCTTACAAAGAATGAAAGAGAATTTGGGTTTCATATTATTCATTGTAGTCTTATCGACATCATCAACACTCCCAGTATGATTAACAATAGTTGGTTGCTTGGATACAACATTTGATGTGGTTGGAGGTTGGTCCTTTTTAGGTTATTCTTCTTCTTCTCTTTCTGTTTCTTCTTTTTCTTATCAACCTCACTACTTTCTTTAGAGATTTCACTAGGCGAAGAAGGAGAAAGGGAAGGAGACTAATGGGTGAAGAAGGAGAAAATTCAACATGAGGTTGATGTGTGGGTGGTGTATTTACATTTGAAGCTCTAGGTGCATTCGAAGCATTGGGAAGATTCGAGATCACTGGAGTGGTGAAAAATCAAACCGGTAATACGATCGTGAGTCCCAGAAGACTTAGTGTGTCAATTCATGGAGGACCTGTTGTTCCAGAGTCTTTACTTAAGGCTATAATGTATAGAGTCTAGGCATCCAAAAGAGGGTAAAATATGTGGAAAGGAGAAAACAACTAGAAGGGAAACTATGGCTGATTTCTAAGTTGTCTGTGTCTAGCTTCCACTTGTTCTTGAATTTTTATGTCCCATTCGATGGCTGCCCATGAATGTTCGAGTTCGACTTGGGTGGTTGTAGTATTTAGGATGGTATCAAAGATATTTAAGGTGATGCTGGTTTGAACTGAGAGGTAGGGTTCTATATGAGGTTGTCTTGCAACAAGAGAAGTCATTCAAGGAACATAATTCTAAGAGGTTGTTGCTTTTAAGTTGATTAAATTTTAGATTATATGAGAAACATCTCGTAAAATGAATTAATAGTTTAACAAAATCAAAGGGAGTTTTTCGTAACTAAGTTAAAATTTAAGACCATGCATCAAATGAAAGAAAACATAGATTTGTTGGACAATGTGAGGCATCAATCCAGGAACAATCTGACGCTATAACAGAAGAAGGAAAAAGACAAGACATACTTTAATGAAGCATTAGATATAGAGATCTAAGTAATCCACATGTCTTGTACCTACTGATAGCTGATACAGAGGAAAAACTGTAAACGATTAGATAACTAAAATATTGATCACCACTGTAGAGGTAGTACTAAATTGTAGCTGAGCGTTCAATAAAGACATGTATAAAAAATGGCATGAAATGCGAAATAACAAAGGAAAGCACATAACCTAGTCTTGACGAAATATGGAGTCTTTGATTCTCTTTGTATTGATTTTGGCAAAGGAAAATTTCTCTATTACAATCTGCCAAAGGAAAAATGCCCTTGATACATACTCAAAATATGTATTTATACCAACAAGTGGCGTTACAATTCTATTATTCAAAGAATGGGGGTTATGAGATAAGCATGTGGAATGCCTCGCTTGTCGTCCCTGTCTTTTCCTTCAGGCTCCTTTCCTCTCTATCTCCCGGCTCCAAAACCTTGAAAATACATGCAAATGCATCATTTACTCCCTGAAGCTTTTCCTTTCCCCTGCTCAATATATTTAAGACATTTGTCTACCAGTTGGGCAATCGACTTGGAGGGCTTGGTTTGGTCATTTGGCTCAAATAGGTAATGCTTCTTGTCCAGTTGTGGGACCTTCCCTCCCACCTGTCTATCTTCTATCATGATAGATAGTAATTGTAAATTCGTCTTTATTAGCCATTTGTCAATCTGAGTGATGTCCAGGGATGATTTTAGGGGCTAAATTTCGCTCATGGGCTAATTTTCCATGTTTTTTCCAAAAATGAGATTCGCTATTTTAAAAAAGATTTGCCCAAACTCTATAGGATAAAATTATTTTACCTTAAAACTCACCAAGATTTTATAAAAACTATATAAAATACTTAGAAATTTGAATATTTTTACAAAATTGTCACCAAACATTTATAGTTGACATATGAAGGATTAATAAGATTCGCCAAGGTTTCTACATTTTAAAATAAATTTCCATCCTTAAAATCATCCCTAGTGATGTCAACTTGGATTACTTGAGAGAGCTCGAATTGATCCCTTTCCATACTTTCCTTGATATCTAATAGGTGCTTGGCTATGTTGATTTTTCCCAACGTTCCAACACTAGCTTCTCTATCGAGCTCTAAATTTTTTTTGTTTATTAAACCAAATATTTCTTCACATGAATCCCTCACATCTTTGGCCCTTTTCCTATTTTCTCATATATTATGTTCCCAGGCCATCAAAAATATATTTCCCCTAGTTTGTTCTTTAATGGACAATCTGGAAGTGATGGCTATATCTTCTTTCACTGCAGATATAACCGCTTCCTAGAATGTACTTCGAGCTACCTGGGCTTCCCTTTATCTTAAGGTGTTTTGATCCAGGGCTTGATCTACTAACTGAACATGATCTTGGATGATTTCTATTTTGGCAAGCAAACTCTGTTGAGCTTCTTCTATTCTCCTTCGTATTTCCGAGGCTTGGGTTTGGACTATCGTCGTGTCTATGAATTGGCTTTCGGCGAGGTTCAACTCAGTCTACAGCCGATTTATCAATTCCTCCTGTCGCTCAACCTACATTTGTCTCTCTTCATCTGACTGATGTATTTGCTCAATATTAGTCTTGAGTTGCTTGATTTCCTGTCGGTCGACATCTCTAGCTTGCTGGAGCTCTTTATATGCCTCATTTCGAGCATTCGTCTTTGATTCTGTTATACGACCCTGTAATTCGCTGATCAATCGGTCCTTGTGTTTCAATAAGATCCTTAGGGTTCTAACTGAGTATTGATTGGCTGTGGTGTAGGCCCCCAATGTTCCTGCTATCTCGTCAACGAACTCTTATTCTTCTAATGCTTTGCCGTCCATCAGTATTTTGAATTTTTTGGCCACTACACCTGCCTGGTGATGCATTTCGCATTTCACTATAGCCTTTCTTTTATTTCTACAAAATAAATCGCTAGGGGGAAACTCTTTGGCAGTGATAGGTGTTAGATATGCTATGGATATCATTCCAGCATCAGGGTCCCCTCTGGTAGACTGTAGGGGTGTGATATACGGGATGGGGCTACCAATTTCTGAGAGTATCCTCTTCACACCAACATCGATATCTAATTTATTTAGTGTGAGAAACAATGGGTCTTCTACCTTATTTGCAGGCACCTCATCTCTAAAATCGACCTATCTGTCCCTATTATCCATCCTTGGGGGTCTTTATTTGTGGATTTGGCCTTCGAACTCTTGGTTGAGGACCTTGGTTTCCTCTTTGTTCCCCTGAGCTTCCTGTTCATTTGGGTTTGTGCCTATCGGACCCTCAAATTTTTTTTGTTGAGACCCCGGGGGTTTTGAGACTTTACCTTGCAAAAATGTGGGGAGCCCACTCCTCCAGTGTTCTTGGAATTTATAAAAATCAAACATGTCTCCAGACTGGAGAGCTCAAACCCGGTTTAAAACCTTTGAGTAAGTTTTTACCCCTTGGAAAACTTCGTCATGGGGGGAAACTTCGTGATCGTATATTTTCAGGCCACAACATGCCATGTGGTTTCCCACAATCTTATGTGGGTCGTGCTTCTTAAAATCAATGCCCACTAGTTTCATCTCGCTCAGGGTTGCGGCCTCTACTTTAGCATGACCAAAATCTAATAAAGAATAGGTGCCAATGTGTATGGGGAAAGGTGGCCATACCTTCTTTTGAGCTCCTTGCTTATCCCATTGAGCACCGTTTTCCTGGAAATCGCGTGACACACCAGCTTATCTGGTAAAAACAGAGGTAGGTCATATGGTGGAACAAAGAAACAAAAAACCCTAATATATGAAAACTCTCTTTCTATATACCAGTCTGCTACGTGGCTTAAATCTTCCATAGATTTATCCAAAATCCCAGGAGGCGGGTGGCCACAGATGGAAATATGCATGGGCACTACTACCCAATTGAAAATCTTGTAGATGAACTCCTTGGCTTTATCTTCCTAGAGCTTCGAATGGTTTTCATGAATAGGTTGTTCATTGGTTGGAGTCCAACTCCAACTCATCAATGGGAAAGGCATCAAGAAGCACACAACATCCATGATGTAAGACAACATAAAAACTGATGACTCTTTCCCACTTGCCTTTTTCTCTCTATATTCTGTAATCCGGCTGGCCAGACTATCAGACAACAATTTGGCCCAATCGAAGGTGAAACCCTCAACCATTGTGTGAATAAGCGGCACCCATGGGAGAAAGAAGTGAGTGGTATCCTCCTTCCCATACAGTCTACAAACCATCATCACTATATACATGAATTGTGGCTCCAATGATGAGATCAAATATATTCCATTAGAGTCGGCCCTAAATTTCATGGGGTGAGATTACCAATATTTAATAAGGTTGGATAAGATTTTCCCATACTGCTCACATTCTTTCTTTTTGAATACTTCTAAGAATTCAACGTTGTGGGTGAATTTTGATGTGGGAGACAATTTGTACATTTCCCGTATATGGTCTGGCATGAAAGTCCCAATCGCCACCTTCTGCTCATTGAAAATTATCCTAGTCGGGATGTCTACATGGTCCAGGACCCATTTTATCATATCACAATATGGAAGGAGATGCAGCCTTGCTACAATCTTGTGTATCTTTGACTGAGCGACAATTTTATATTTGGTGGATATGTCCTCTTTCTCATTATCGATGGAATCGTCCAAGCAATTGATCAGCTCGCATTGCAAAATGTTGGAGACTTGTGTCCATGTTTTGACAGTATTGATGCTCCTAGGAGAGGTATCAGAAATAATATATTAACCTTGACCCGAACTCTCACTAGTAGTCTTGGGTGTTTTCCTCAGAGCCATAATATATAACCCTGTAATTAAGCCTCCTGTCATAGAATGGGGAAACACAAACAAGGGTTACCTTGGTAAAATGGCTCTACAAAAAACTAGAAAGAATTTCAAAAGAACGATGGTAATCCTTTCGTTTTGAGCACTTAAGTCTTATGCGAGTCCTTGCTGACAGAACGTTCAAATAATTAAAAGGAAAGATTTAGAGATAAAACCAGATCTTAGTATCAATCACTTCACAATACCTTCTTATAAATTCCATAAATGTTTTGATGAAATGACTTGGGAAAAACACAGATACATTTATGTTAGAATATGAAAGATTGTGCTCATTTTACCATTGATAATACCCTTGTCACCCAACCATAGGGCGAAGCCACCCTCTGAGCACCTTGACCTTGACAGAGAAGAATACTAGTAGCAATCAATAGCCAAACAAAGCTAATGCACCAAGCAAGAATAGAAACCAAGCTGATCAGATAGTCCCACCCAGAAACTGGTGCAACACCTTCCCCATAAACTTGTGCACAAAACTGCCAACTACAATGTGTAGAAACTGCTCTCTGCAATTCAGAGAAGTGTGAATAATGAGAACTGGCGCCTTGTATTTATAGTGGTCTCGTAGACTTACTGGGGCCGACTTCTCCTTCTGGGTACTAATTAATTCACATTAATTATATTTCTACATCCGACATCTCGTTTAGGGTTTCCTTTACTTCTTTGCTTCCTTCTGGAATATTCTAATCTCATCATAGGTCACAATAGAGGTTCATACCTCCTGAAGATACCATAATATCAACACTCCCTCCTAGCTAGGGAGGTATGGTCTTGAGCACAAAAAGACCATTCAACTGGTAGTATCTCGAGCACCGTCATTATTATCCAACTGGATAATCTCCTATGACAACTTGTACAATATCAATTGATATAACACACCTTTGTTTATCCATGGTAGTATGAAACTACTCAAACCGTGACACATAGTCATAAACAGTGGAACAAATCCACCACAGTAGTATATCTCTACTGTCTGGAGACAAGCAATCTCCCTAACAATCATATGATGCCAACCTGCATAGAAAAATGTTGTTAAAATAAACTAAATCATCTAGGCCAATCTTTCACTCACGCTTGTGAGACATGAAAGAATATCTGCCCTCTGAGTAGAACAATGAGATATCTGGACTATTCTTCTCAAACAAGGAAGAATAATTGTCCTGTCTTCTAAACCTAGACCATTCCCCACTCTAGGCCATTCTTCCTACACTAATCAAAGTGCACCCTAGAGAGAATGTATAATCCCTAAGGAATGCATGTCCCTGATTGTTGAGCCTGGA